>JARVGW010000682.1:17148410-17171849 GCA_031762495.1 Anablepsoides rubrolineatus
ATGCATAACCATGTGAACATATGATTATGTCACTATGTTACCCCGGGGGTATTTAGTTTCACCATGCAAACACTAGGTTCCAGTTCTAGGTTCCTCCTCCTTTCCAAAACCTCACGTTCAGTAGATTAGTGATTCTAAACTGATCTGTGTGTTTGTGAGTGTTTGTGTGTGTTTCTGTGTGTTTGTGTGTGTTTGTGTTTTGCTCCTGTGAAATGCCCAGAATGTATTCTGACCCTTACCTGATGATTTCAGAGATAAATTCCAGCTTTTCCTGCAAATGTAAAGAGGACAAAGTATAATTGAAAAAAAAGAAACAAATGTTTTGGGGGAAATGCTCTTTTAGAGGTTCTTAACTTGTTGACCTTATCTGAAAACTTTATGTTTAATGTTCAGGTTTTGTTTATCATTAAAGCACAACTTGACATTTGAAACTAGAGCTGCCAAAGGTTTGACCTAATAGATCTTAAAAAAAAAAAGATTTAACTGACTATCATAAGAGTTGTCACTAATTAAACAGTAATGTCTTTGTTTCCTGACAGACTCTTCAGTGTTGTCTTAGAATTTTTGACCAAAGAAGATAAGGGAGAGGTCGAAGGAGCTAGCACCCATCCGTCTCCGCATGGCCATGGAGGTAAGCCCGGTGGATTTGATGTTAAAGCCCTTCGAGCCTTCCGTGTGCTGCGACCCCTGCGGCTGGTCTCAGGAGTACCCAGTAAGTGGTCCAAACTTTGGAGTATTCTATAAACAGAGTGAAGCAGTGTGTAAAGTTTGGTGTATATTTCTGAATTGTTGTGTAATAATATAAGATGAAGGTAAATTAGAATGTTGAGTCCAGATACAAACTTACAGTAAATACATCTAACCAACTTTAAAAGATATAAGTTAGGTTAGATGTACATAAAATGCAAACTATCACTTTACCATCTGGTGCCATGTGTGTTGTTTCTGTGTGTTGTTTGAGTCCAGCTCCTTTTTGTAACCATGTTCTGAAGAGTTCATTCTTCCCTTTGCTCAGGTTTACAGGTGGTGTTGAACTCCATCATTAAAGCCATGGTTCCTCTGCTGCACATTGCCCTCCTTGTCTTGTTTGTCATCATCATCTATGCCATTATCGGCCTGGAGCTTTTCATTGGTAAAATGCACGCAACCTGCTACATAGCTGGCACAAGTAAGTGCTCTCGGCTTTTCTTTTACACATAAAAGCAAATCAGCCTTTTAGGGAGTGTGCTGTTTATGATTATCTTTTTTTGTGTGGCTTGACAAAATTTTTTTTTTTTAAAAATCTCAGATTGCTATAACTTATTTGCAGTATATGAGGAATAGGCAAAACCTTTCCATTCTGAATAAAATATTTGTGATTTAAGTAGGACTTTTCATAGAAATAAATTATTTTATATTGCTTTTTTCATAGAATATAGTGCTAGAGTCTGAACTAACAATGCCAATGTATATAAAATAGTTCGTTTTTTTATACTTCCGTGACAAGCTGAGGTCAACCTGTCATTGATTTTCTGTTTATAGTCGTATGATTGATGCTCAGCACACCCACTCGGTCAGTGCTTTCTTGGAAAAATGCACATGTTTTGGCAATACATCCTCTTCGTGTTGGGTTATTAGTGTTTAATTTGCTACAGGGTGCAATTTTTCCAACAGAGCTTGGCGTCACTTGTTTTGAATCAGTGCAACATTATTTTACAGCCAAGTTCTCAGTTGTAACTGTTAACAGCAGATGTATTTCTTTCAGTGGCTGATAATGGAAACATTTACAGTATTGTGCCAAAGTCTACATCAGGAATTTAATTAAAAAGGTTTTATTTATCACTCTCAAGCCAATGCCCCTCTTCTCTTTCTCATAGTGAAAGGTAATTACATTAAAGAGATAATTAATTTTCTTAAGACTTTGTAATCTGTCTGCAGCAATCATATGTTTTATATTAACAACAGTAAAAATCAATTCTTTATTGTAATTTTTCTGCATTTTGTCACTTTCGCTTTAGTTACACAGACATCTGTGGTCATTTACTCTCATCACTAACTGTATTAAAACACATGTTCAGTTGCAATACTTTCCATGTGAAACACAAGTAGGAGCATAATAGACATACTTGTCTGCATAGCAACACAAAAATATTATTATTTTTTCATTAAACCTTTTTTTTCCACCAGGGAAATTCTACTGAAATTAAAAATCTGTTTTGCAAGAGAATCCTGGCCAAGACTGGCAGCGGTACACCGAGGTTACAGAATATTCATCCAAAAGTTGAAATTTGCTTCAAGGAGAGAAATATTTTGAAAGTGTGAGCTGTTATAAAGGGATTTCTAGCGAACTAAAGTAAAATTCTGCACTCAAAGCTTGCTTTTACTGAATTCTTTGAGTTTAGTAGTTGAAACATACAGAAAAATAAAAACAAATAACTAATACACACATCAGTTGCTGACAAACCCACATGATTGATTGACAGGTCGCGTCATGTCAATTTCACACACATCCCAAATAATTAGCTTCGTTTTGTTAACTTAGCTTTAACACGTGTTCTCTACATTTTACCAGTGGTGGGCAGCACTAATCTAAAAATTAGTTCCACTAGCCCTAAAACACTAACCCAAATATTTAGGTCACTTAATTCTAAAGCACTAATACACTGAAAGTTTTAGCAAAAGCTAATATTAAAGCACTAAAATATTTCCAGTCAACCCATAAACATTCTTCAATGGACAACAGGAGTCATATATTGCCAACTACTGTTTAATGCATGTAAGATGCTGACTACTCAGAACTATTGCACACAACCCAACCCACACGCACTACACTACTGATTAAACCAGCTCTTTTGTAAGTTGTAAAAATGCTGCACACCCATGACGTGTGTGGACTAACAAAACTACTGAATGCATAAATGATTCCGTTACATAAACAGTCTGATGGTTTCTCTTGCTGCAGACGTGATAGATGAAGAATCAGCTCCATGTGCGATCTCAGGGCATGGGCGCCAATGCTCCGTCAACGGCACAGAGTGCAGAGAAGGCTGGCACGGTCCCAACGGCGGCATCACCAACTTTGACAACTTCCTGTTTGCCATGCTGACGGTGTTCCAGTGCATCACCATGGAGGGCTGGACAGACGTGCTGTACTGGGTGAGTCCCTCGCTCTCTCTCCTGTTCTGATGGCCCATTTCGAATAGCGCGTGACTGACACATGCCTTCAGCTTCAATGTGTCCTCAAATCAGACACACAGCAGTAATGTGGCTGACAACGTGGTGACGAAGCTGCTGATCATTTCTTCAGGCAGCTCTTATGTCTTAGATATGATTGATTGCACCAATGATTCTTCGCATTTATCAACTCTTAACAAATACAACTGTTCTGACATTATCAAAAATCTTACAAGACCTGCTATTTTTTTTTAACTTGACACAACTTCCTGACTTTTTAATTACATTTCTGAGAGATTGATGAGTTGAAATAGCAGAGAAATGTTCAACTGTTTATTTTGGCTCTGTCTTCCCAGCTGGTTTTATGGGGGGTAATGAGCCACTTAACTCAACTTCACCCATCTCCTCTTCAAGTTGGTCCTCTGTTAGAATCAGTCCTACAAATGTGGACACAATTTAACCTTTATTGTCTAATAATTATGAAATATCACTCAATGAAGCACAAACTTGATTGTCTGTTTTAGTCTCTGTTTCAGGTTAGAATTATTGGCTCAATTAAATAAAACATCATTAAAGAAATTGAAAGATGCAACTTAATATTAAACTAGAGGCTCATAGTTCAGTATGAATTATAATTCAAATTAGTCTGATTAGTCTGGGATGTTCCTGTCTTTTCATCCTTGTGTGCTTTGTGCATGTTTTTAGAGAGTATGTATGTTTTTTGGATTAGGCAGATTATACCAAACACTGGACTCATGAAGCACAGAACATTTAATAAACATTTATTACAAAAGAAAAGAAAATATTGCAAATGATCAGGATGTCTGGCCAATTTAATTTATTTATTTTTATTAATATTTAGGAAGAATCACAACTAGATGAAATGATCCGGAAGTTCCAGCCTTGACCAAAGCCATTAAAGCGCTAACTGCTAAAAGAAAGGGACAAAAGAGCATCACTGAATCTTCAGTCCTACAATAGTGACCTAGCTGTGTTAAAGTACAAGAAAGTTTTAATCAGGATGTCTCTTCATGAGCCCAGATTTCTACCTATCTGCCTCCTAAAGCTCATTTCTCTGTTTCTGCCTCTCTTTCTCTTCTTCTTCTACCACTCTGACTTCTTGCTCCTCTAGATGAACGATGCTATGGGTTTTGAGCTTCCATGGGTCTACTTTGTCAGTCTTGTGATCTTCGGCTCCTTTTTCGTTCTTAACCTGGTTTTGGGTGTGTTGAGTGGGTAAGAACCTTCTTCTCTTCAAAGACAGAGCCTTTCTGCGTGGTTGCAGGCAGAAAGTTCTCTGTTTTTGTTTAGTTTTCTGTGTGTGTCTGATAACAGGCTACTTTTGGATCCCGTAGGTCAACGATGCCATCGGATGGGAAACCCCCTGGATTTATTTTGTCAGCCTGATTATACTGGGCTCCTTTTTCGTTTTAAACCTTGTGTTAGGTGTGCTAAGTGGGTAAGAGGCACCTTGTGCAGTGGATTTGGTCTGCAGTGTCCAAAGCGTGTTTCCATGTTTGGGATGTAGTGGTAGCTTATAAATCAATATGTGCTTTGGCTGCAGATTCTTTTTGCATGGGGCACGTGAGCCACACAAACACACTGATCCTCAGGATACTTCTACCAGTTGTTTTAGACACAAAAACAGCTAGCAAGCCCACATTAGAAAGTTAAAATAAATTCTTTCTCAGCCTTTTTTTCCCCTGACCTCAGTTGATTTTAAACTCTTAGATTGTTTCTTTGCCAACTGCAATGCAAGCATTTCTTCTCCCATCCTATCCTGAACCTACTCAACCTCCCGAGAAGAGAATTAATCTCGTTCCTCGCCTTTCACTGTGTTCCTAAGCCCCTCTCAAACCACAGTTTGCTTTACCAGCTCTGTGGAGTACGGGGGGGTGGGGGGGCTGTCATAGTAGAAACAACTCTAGATTGTTGACCAATGGGAGAGCTGTTTGTAGTTTTTTTTTCTTTTTTTAAAAGCCATTAATGGTTCATTAAACTCTCCTGTCAGGGGACTTTTGTAGTCCCCTTTTTTGCTGCTTTTAATTATTGCTTGCCACTGAAAGGCAAAGACGGATAATTAGGTTTTTGCTTGTGTCTGTGTATGTTTGTGTGTCACTTTGATACCAACGTGCCTCAAAAACCACTGGATGGATTTTAATGAAATTTGCAAAAAAAAATAAAAAATCATTAAATAAACATCAACAACTGATTAAGTTTTGGACTTAAAACAACTCAAGATGAACCACCCCAGCCTACTGACCAAAACACTAAAAGGCTGTATATCAATCAGTTTTGCAGATATCAACTAAGTAATTGGTGTGGTAGCAGCTAGGTTAATCCCCAACATATATTCTAGTGCAGAACAGATTGTTTGTAAACTTGGTTTAGTTAAAAATCTCATGAGCTGCGCTGAAACTTAAAGGATAAAATTAATTGAATGTACTTTTAAAGCCAACCAAAGTTGGGCTAATCAATTTTAGAAAACACAAAACGTGCTGTAACAATATGATGTGTTTGCTTGATCCAAACATGATATTGTGTGATATTGCATGAGATTGAACATAGTATTTTCAAGGATAAACCTAAAAAAACTATAGTTCCATCATTACTTTGGCAGGTGGTGTGCATTCCTTCAAGGAAATAAGGAAGGCTTTGATTTACATTGTGTTTGCAGCAGTTTTCTAATTTCAGTTTCAATGTGAAGCAGCCGTCTTACCCCTCAGCGGCTGTATGTTTTGGCCAGACTTGATTTATGTACCCTAAAGTTAAGTTGCAACTTAATTATATTACGGTATAAAATTATACATTTAGCCACTCTCATCTTATATAACTAATAAATGAAGATTTCATGCTAATGTCACATGTCTCCATGAAACTATCTGTCTATCTAAGTTACCTTTTCTGTATGTTTAAGATTCTCGCCTAAAGGAAATGTTGCTGCCCTAATGGGCTCCATGTACACACAGCAGAGTGTCTCTCATAGATTTACATCTCCCTCCAGTGGATAGAGTTTGCAAAACCACACAATTTATTCAGTCATTATGATTATGAAGCTTTAAAAAATACAGTTTGAGTAGAAAGAATACACATTTAGATGGTTTAAAATGTATTATTATGAGATGATTTATTGGACGACATTTTTTGTTTTGTTTTGTGTGGATTAAAGTGTGCATCTTGTTTGCTGTGAATTATCCTCTGAGCCTGTGTTTGTGGTGATTCATGCACTTTTCCTGTATTTGCTTTCTTTCTTTTTACCCATTTTTTTGCCAATTCAACTTCAGAGAGTTTTCTAAGGAGAGAGAAAAGGCCAAAGCTCGTGGAGACTTCCAGAAGCTGCGGGAGAAGCAGCAGCTGGAGGAGGACCTGATGGGTTACCTGGACTGGATCACCCAGGCTGAAGACATCGACCCCGACAATGAGGACGAGACTGATGAAGGGAGCAAGCGTAACCGTAAGCACCTTCTTACACTTACTCTCTTACGTGGTTAAGAGTATCACATTAGATTCTTGCAATATGAAACAGAATATCTAACAGTTGTTGAGTGCTTAAGGCTTAAGTGCTTTGCGACTTTGTTTAAGGTCACCAGAAAAATTTACTGAGCTGGAGCTTTTAAAAAAAAAACACGTCCACAAACTGTAGATAAATCCTAAGTGAGTTAGACACTCCACACACAAACAGCATGCAAATATAAAAATACACATATAAAGTTCACAGAGCAGCTCTGCAGCAAATAAACTATCAGAGTTTTAATATAAGATTGTTTTTGTGTTTGCTTCTCATCATTCATCCACATATACAGTCCTGTGAAAAGGTTTTGAACAGATAATATCCTACACAATACGGCTTAGCTTTCTGAATAACTTAATAACTTATTTTTTAATTCTCACTGGTCTGAGTGGAGTTGAGAATAAAATGGATCACTTCCATCTTAATTCATAAAAAATAATTATCCATTCATATGAAGGGTTTAAAAATTTAAATTAAATTACGCCATTATTCCAGCAGAAATATTATGATAATCCCATGAGTGCGCTGTACATAACGTCCTACTGCTAACTGCTGCTGCTGACATTTTGTGCTTCCTACTAATCATAAAATTCATGGCAAATAACATTTAAATAACTTTTAAAACCAAATAAAAATTGCTTTTTTTTTTTCTTCAGACTGGAGGATGGAAGCCACCCTCCTTAGTCTTGGCTCCACTAGCTGCTTTTTTATCCATTTAGTCAGAATTAAAGCTTCAAACTGAGTTTGTGCAAAGGGCTATCTACAACAGATAAGATATTAATTGTTCATACCTGTTATACAAAACTTAAAATATTAGATCTGTTTCCTCAGGGTGGTTAGTATAAACATCTAAAATGTTTTATTTCCACATTTGGTGTTTGTCACTCATAGAGGATGCTGTAAGAACCACTGGAGTTTATCTGAGAGGAGAAAAAAAACTAACATACGACTTGAGCAGTAGAAAAACTTCTCATCCAAATCCTCTTTATTTAAGCTGCACAGATGGAGAACAGACAACCTCCGTCTGCTTCACCTTGTAGTTTTAATGTTGGATCTCTGTCACTCCACTCATTATGTTACCTGCATAGTTTTTATGTCCAGTTTTTACGTGTTCTCCGTCTGCTGTCGCGTATCCCGCCAGTCATTTTCTCTTTTACAGTTTTTTTTTTCTTTCGTTTCATTAGCAGTGTTGTCATTTTACCTTAATGTGAGCTTCTGTGTTAAGAGCTGGAAAGTCCGTCCATCTCTGGCTTTTATTGTTTAGTTGAGATTCCGTGAGCTAACATCTTCACACGTCCTCGCCACCTTCAGAAGCTTTCTGTGATTAATAGCTCTCCATGTTGTTCTTCTGCTCTCCTCAGTGTCTGCAGCCCATGTGACTCCTGCTGCTCTTGTCGTTGTTGGATATTGATATTTTTGAATACTGTTGTTGTCCTGTGGTGCTTGTCTGCTCTGACCCATTTTGATAGCAGTCCATTCTTGCCCTTCCCCCTCCCCCCCCCCCCTCCTCCATGTTCCTCCGCTGTGCCGTTGTGTCTGAATGCATGGGCTTGCATGCATTGCACATGAAGGGGTGACTCTGGCTGACCTCACTGAGAAGAAGAAGGGAAGGTTTGGGTGGTTCAGCCAGTCGTCCGACACTCATGGTAAATCCTGTGGTTTTTCCCTCCAATGTGTCTCAATGTTTATCTGTGTTATTTTCATGCTCTAATTGATTAAAGACAGAATATTAACTGATGTTTGTCATTACAAAACCTGTGTCATTAAAAAAAAACTAAACTTTTATGTTTGTTGAGCTTTTTAAACCAAACACAATTATTATGTTAGCTCTGAATGACAAAATGTTATCAGCTTACCCTCATATGTTTATAACTTTCAAACTGTTACAACATATTTTGCTGGAAGAATAATGTAATATTACTTCTTTACTTATTTTCACTATGTTTTTAGTTTCGTTATCTACCACTGTTTCCAAGCTAAGCCCTGTAAGCTGAAAAATAATGAAAATATATCATTACTTTCCTTTTTTGCCTGCAGCTTGTTCTGCAATGCAATAATTATAGATATAGTTAGGTTAGATTATTATATTTGAGTGGACCACAGACATATGTCCTGCAAAAAAGTAAAATTAAACATTCTCTCTGCTCATCTTAAAACCACCAAGTGAGGAAAATGTGTCTCTATAAAACAAGCTGTGCCTACTCCTGCTACTGAAAATTGACAAGTTTGTAAATGAGTATGTTTTTGTCAATAAATCATGGACTGGACCCGGGACCGATAAATATCAGTGCCTGCTGCAGAGTCATTTGACCCGGGTCAGAGGTCCACATTAAACACTTTCCCTCTGCTCTCAAAAATCTATTAGACACAGATGAACACGTTTTTTATCACTTGTCCTTTACTGCTGGAAGATTAGTAGTAAAAATGAGGGGGGTTGTTGTGCAGCTGAATAAATATGGTGTCACTTTTTTTAAATGTTAAGTTTCTAATTATACATAATTGTTCCTCCACAGAGGTCTAACAAACTTGTTTCTAAAATAAAACTGTACGTTTTACCTGCTAATTGAGTCCAATTTGCAGGAGGAAACACAGCTGTGCTTGGTAGCAGCCTCACATGGTTAACTTTCTGTGCCCCAGTTTAAAACCAGGGGCTGAGTATGAATAAAGGAAACAGGGCTAAACCCAGATCCAGCAGTCAGCACTATTTTCAGAGCTGTCCAACGGCTCAGGAATCAAAGCCGACACAACTACAGAGGCTAAGCAGAGGCACGCTCCCTCTTATGAATTTAAGAGTTGAGACGTTTCACACAGCTAATCACCGTGTGTCGGCACAGTCAGTCGTACTAAAAGAATGCTTTGAGTGCAGCATTTCAGACGCAGCTATGAGCTCGACCCCTTTATTTCAGTCCGATTCTCGTTGTTCACATCAGTCAGTCAACCTGCCTGTCCAGTGTCAGCCGTCTGTCACCTTGTAGTTTAAACTGAGACAAAAAGTAGCTTTTTTCTTTTATATTTAATATAAACTTTTTTTTTGTTTTAGAAAATAAACTGATCATCAAAAATCTCAAATCTAATGATTTTATGACTTGGTAATAATTTACAGATTTTTGCTGTTTGTGCAAGTTTTCGATGAAATTTATGAGGTGTCAGACTTTTCTGTGTGCACTGGCCCTCACTTAATAATTTTGTATTCACTTCAAAGTGCACGTAATTATAATATATGTGTAAATGTTTGCTGTGTTTGCTGCAGCGAGCGTTCCAGCCAGCGAAACAGAATCTGTGAACACCGAGAATCAGAACGGGGAAGATGAAAAGACACCGTGCTGCGGCCCTCTGTGGTGAGCATATACAGCTTTTTCTCACTGTAAACGGTTATTAAAATAATATTCATGCCACATGCTTCACTCGCACATCTTTCTTTTCATGTGATTTTAAAATGTTTGTCCAATAATGTTCCTGACGAAGCTCTGCTGCAAGCCTTCCTTTATAAAATTTGATTTCTGATTTCTTTCAGTCAAAAGATCTCAAAGTCAAAGTTCAGGTCAGTATTTTTGTGTAACTGTAAGTTGTGTGACTGTGTTAGACTTTTTTAGACTTTTAGACTGTGCTCGGCTTTTGTTTTACTTCAGCTATAATGAGCCTTTCCATGGAATGATAAATGTACAGCTTTCTTTAGGTCAGCATGTACCATAAAGTATTTTTAGAGAAAAGCCTTACGCAGTGGTTTTAGCTCATTCGCTGCACAGTGGGACTTGCAAAATATATCCATGCAGTTTCCACTGAGATTTAAAGAGTTGTAACAGGACTGCATTGTAAGTTTCTTTTTTACCTGATGTCATTACTCACACCAAAACTTGTTTTCGTAGTCGGCGCTGGCGCCGCTGGAACAGATTCTGCCGCAGGAAGTGCCGTTTGGCGGTCAAGTCGGTGCCCTTCTATTGGCTGGTGATCATTCTGGTGTTCCTCAATACCCTGACCATATCATCAGAGCATTACAACCAGCCTGTGTGGTTAACCCAAGTGCAGGGTAGGATTTTAAGTTTTTCTTTGTTTACATTGTTGCCTGCAAATAACTGGAGATTGTTTTGTTTATTTCTGTATGATGTGTTATATTTGAAGATTGTGACTATTTGTAGTTATTTTAGTAAAATGTGTAAAATGTTTGTTGCTACATGACGCCAGAGAGACCAGTCATCAGAAACATGGTCAAACGTATTAATTGTACTTGTTGTTGTGAACACTGTCTCTCTTCCTTGTTTATTTGTGTTATTTTTGTCAGATGTAGCTAACAAGGTGCTGCTCGCCCTGTTCACGTGTGAAATGTTAGTGAAGATGTACAGCCTCGGGCTCCAAGCCTATTTTGTTTCCCTCTTCAATCGCTTCGACTGTTTCGTTGTTTGTGGAGGAATCACTGAAACCATTCTGGTCGAGCTGGAAATCATGTCCCCTCTTGGCATCTCTGTGTTCCGGTGCGTTCGACTGCTGAGGATCTTCAAGGTCACTCGGTAAGCTTGTTATCTCACAGAACATCTGTGTGCAATTAACGTGCACGCATTTCATCTTCTCGTTCTTGTTTCTCCCAGGCACTGGCAGTCTCTGAGTAACCTGGTGGCTTCTCTGCTCAACTCTATGAAGTCCATTGCTTCTCTGCTGCTGCTGCTCTTCCTCTTCATCATCATCTTCTCCCTGCTGGGGATGCAGGTGTTCGGTGGAAAGTTCAACTTTGACGAAACGCAGACGAAGAGGAGTACCTTTGACAACTTTCCCCAAGCCCTTCTCACTGTGTTTCAGGTATTTAGAGTTTGAGGTGCTAATATGTTTTTTAAACATAATCAAGCTGCACGAGAATCAACTGTATTTTCCCCTTTGTGGATTTTTTGTTGTGTAATCATGCTGATAATTTAAAGAAGTTGCAGGAAACTATTTTAAAAGACTTCTGTCTTGTATTTTCTGCTCGATGCTGTGGCATTGATGGATCCATTTAGATCCTGACTGGAGAAGACTGGAATGTTGTCATGTATGACGGGATCATGGCGTACGGAGGCCCCTCCTCCTCCGGGATGGTTGTGTGTTTTTACTTCATCATTCTTTTCATCTGTGGAAACTGTATCCTTGCTCATTCAGACCCAACCGAGACCTTAAAATAACATCTGCTTTCATTAAATTATGTATCATTTGATAAATAACCTGTAGTATTTGTTAGTGGAGTGTTTCTCTCCTGAACTCTGCTCAGATATCCTCCTGAATGTCTTCTTGGCCATCGCTGTGGACAACTTGGCAGATGCCGAATCTCTCAACACAGATGAAGGAGACAAGAAAGGGTGAGAGTTTAACTTTGTATAGATTGATCCTCAATCTCCATTTTCTAATCTAATTTTCTAATCATTGAATTTTTTCTGTTACTCAGAGACAAGAAGGACGACGATGACAATAATGAGAGGGTATTTATTTATTTGGTTCAATCAATACAAACTTGTCTGTATGATTTGACACACACTCACATGTTGAGCTTTTCTGTCAGGACGATGAGGACGAGGACATCGATGACAATGCAGCGGATGAGGAAGACCCAGAAGTTCCATCAGGGCCTCGGCCGGTCATCGCTGACCTGGTAAAGAAGGAAAAGATCATTCCTATCCCAGAGGGAAGTGCCTTCTTCATCTTCAGTAACACAAACCCGTAAGTCACACTGAGATGGCAGCACGTCCACAAGCACGATCAGAGTTGTTCGGTTTGATCCCACTAAAGTTTTCTTTCCGTTCTTCCCCAGAGTGCGGGTGTTCTGCCACAAACTCATCAATCACCACATATTCACCAACCTCATCCTGGTGTTCATCATGCTCAGCTCCGTCTCTCTTGCCGCTGAGGATCCAATACGAAACTTCTCAGCCCGCAACATTGTAAGTCTGACAAACGTCCACAGAAAAATAACTGTAGCTTAAATATAAAGAGGTGCAGATGAAGTAGCTTTATTATATAATTACCTCTTAAATTAAAATATAGCTGTAGAGCACTCTGCAGTGTCTGAAAAAATCATCAGCTAAATTAATCTTCCCTTTCTACAAAAAATAAATCGGAATTTTCCTCTTCTTATATATTATTAACCTGCTTTAAAAGCAGCATCATTAGTTTACTGAGAGGATTTTCTCTTTCTATTCTGTAATGCAGCACAGTGATTAATGCTGATTGTTTAGTTTGGATATGATTGCAAAATGTTTTGTGCCTGATTTTATCACTCAAATTCTAAAATTCACAGTTTAAATGAAAAGAACTCATGAGCTAAAAACTGTAGGAAGAAATTATATCATAGTAATGTTTGTTTTTAATGAATGACACTCAAAAACACAGATGTAGTGAATTTAATTAAAACATTATGTCAACTGGTTCCACACAATTGAAGTGAGTAAAGGTAATGTATTTACTTTACATTTGATTTATTTTAAGTAAATCTGTTTTTTAAGCATAAGAAAATAACTTAAAGATTATTTGAGTATAAATCAGAATCTGTGAAAATGAACTGTATAAGATCATTCGGATGTGATATTACTGATATTTGATATTTTGACTGATATTTTTTTTATCAAGACAAAAACCTAAAAATATGTTGACATGTTTTCATATAAAACTGAACTACAGGATGGAAGAATTAGATGTAGACAATGTAACATAATGCAAACTTTGCATATTGCTTTTTTGTTGTTGAGAACAGGAATTGAAAAGAGAAAAATGATGCACGGAGTTTGGTAATTCATATAGGCTTTGATTTTTTTAATGTAAAGTGTTTTGTATTAAATTACTCTCTAAACACAAGTTCTGTGTGTCAGCTAAACAAGAACATTTCTGAGCAAAAGCAACAGAAGAAATCCTTGAAATATTTCTCTGTGTTTAAAGATTAAATCTGCTCCCTGTTCTTTCTGGTAGATTTAATTTGTTTGTTTCATTTATTTTCTTTTACAATAAGTAAGAAAAACAATAGTTGACAGAGCTGAATAACTGAATTGATCTCTAACTGCTTTTTTAGCTCCTGGAAAGGAATTCTCTTGAGCTAAAACTTGTGCAGTTCTTTTGGCGATACTCAGTTTGCTACACTTTTTTCATGGATTTTAATGCAGTATGATCACTATGTTTGAGTTTATAACTGAGTAAATTACCTTTTTTCATTTCTCGAAAAAAAAACCAAAACTTTTTTTCCTCCTTTTTTCATCTTGTTAACATGATATTTCTGAAGCTGCACGATGACTTGTCTTTGTTAAACATCTGCGTTGCTTTTTGCAGATACTTGGTTACTTTGACTATGCTTTCACCGCTATCTTTACTGTTGAGATCGTTTTGAAGGTAAATGGCCTGTGTCCCCTGTCTGTGCTGTCACTAACCACACCCCAATAACACTCCCAACATCTTGTTGCCTTCCAGGTCCTAGGCTATGCAGATTATGTCTTCACTAGTATGTTTACATTTGAGATCGTATTGAAGGTAACCCCTTAGAATGACAACGAGAGCCTTGCTGCATTCTCTCCCTGTGTGTCACCTGCCAATTAGTACAACCTAGCTTGTTTGTTTCCTTTCTCTTATTCACTTTTTTTTTCATGGCACCTCTTTTAAAAAAGGCAAACAATTATTGTAGCCTCTTTTTTGAACACCGAAACTTAAAATACAAGATTTGCCTGACTTATGCTAATAATAAATAATTCCTATTGGGGGAAGGAAACATCACATTTACATGACATTATGCTCACTTGGGTGTAACATCATTCTGGCACTCATCGCTGATGAAAATGTGGACAACTTTAATGCAACCCCTTTTGTATGATGCAACAAAATTTAATGGGCTGTTTAGACATTGTTCTAAGGCATTGGCTGAAGTTGAGTTTGAGGTCAGGGTTTGTGTTCAAACGTGTTAAAAATCAGCTCCAGTCAAAGCTCCTACCATGCCTCTTGTACCGACTGCTCTTCAGGTTACCCATAAAAGAGGGGGCAAAATTAGCCATGTTCCCGCTGAGCATGGTTCAGTCTGCTTTCCCCGACTGACTGCATATAAATGTGGAGTCGCCTCTGCAGCTGTTTGGGCGAAACCTTGAAAAGTCCACCGCTTTTTGACTCTAAATTCTCCAGCGCTCCTAGTCAGCAGCTTTGTGCTTTCATCTTTCTGCAGGACTTCACATTTACATGCACTAGGAAAACAAGTCCTTTACTTTTATCAGTTTAAGAAGAGTTATTTTGGCTGGCTTTATCTTCTCTTCCTACTGAGTTTCAAATTGGAAGCTGCCTCCTTTTATTCTGAGCTAATAAAGAACATGACAGAATGTGCTTTAAGATGACGGTCCACATGAATGTGACAGTAAGGCCATTTCTAGTTTCCAATCCCTATAAATAGACCTCTTGCAGATTTGAAAACCCCTGACCTTAAGGCAACAAAATGCATGTTTTATTGCCTCAACCTATAGTGGATTGTGAAAAGAATGACTTACTACTACATTCATGTAGTTAAGGGCCGTAGGGGTGACGATGGTAGATTTAGCCTCCTGCTCTGAGCTCGTCACCCCAAATCAGAGTGATCTAAAAGAGTGTGAAGAAGTGTGTGCGTGTGTGTGGCTGCAAGGTATTGAGTGCTGATTGTGTGCTCTTGTTTCTGTTAAAAAAGTATGATAAATGTTGAACTTATCTGTCTGTGAAAAAAATGACATTTTTTAAAGTCTTTAACACCCTCTGTTCATCCCATCAGATGACAACATACGGAGCTTTTCTCCACAAAGGAGCATTCTGCAGGAATTACTTCAACCTCCTGGACCTGCTGGTGGTTGGAGTTTCCCTTGTCTCCTTTGGTATTCAGTGAGTACAAAAGAAACATGACACCATGTTGTATTTTGCTAGAAAGAGGGAGCCTTTTGTATTTTTAAAAGTTGCCTTGATAGATAATTCGCAAGGTTTTCAAAGTTTTTCTTTTGTAGCGGTTTCACATTTTCTGTTCAGTTTGTTTACATGTTTATGACAGCATATCACATGCAAACACATAAAAACATCAGGAACTTACTGTTGAGCCTAAAAAAAACTCTCTACAGCCAGTGACAGTATTTTAAAATTAGATTTTAAAAATGGGAAAACACATCCATCAGAGACCTGACAGTTAATTATTGAAGTTTTCAGCTTACAGCTCTTTGAGAATCATCTTCAGATCATTTCAGTTTCATTTCATTTTTGTTGCTCCTAACTGGGCTTTTGTCAGATCAGTGAGGAAATGTAAAAAAACTCCACAGAACAGAACAGGGAGAACAAATGCAAAAAACTTTTTCATCCCATATGTTGCTGGATATTTGCACTATACTATATGTTTTTGTTATGTGCTGTTGCATTTTTTCACTTTAAATATTATTTTTAACATTTGTCAGGTCCTCAGCCATCTCTGTGGTGAAGATTCTTCGAGTCCTCAGAGTTCTACGACCCCTGAGGGCCATTAACAGGGCCAAAGGCCTTAAAGTAGGAACACAAAATGTTTTTATACACTATAATACCCATAATATAAATTCAGTATATTAATATTGTCATCTCCCGGTTCTACAGCACGTTGTGCAGTGCGTCTTTGTGGCAATCAGAACCATTGGCAACATCATGATTGTTACCACACTGCTACAGTTTATGTTTGCTTGTATAGGTGTGCAGCTATTCAAGGTTAGCAGCCCTGAGCTTTAAAAACACATTTATACCATTTATAAAGACATTTTGAAATGAACACACATGTTGTATTGTGTTTGTTTTCAAAGGGAAAATTTTATCGCTGCACAGATGAAGCCAAGTCCAGCCCAGTAGAGTGCAAGTTAGTGTCACTTATTCTGTTCCTGCGCGACAAAATGTTTACTTTTTTCATTCTACGTTTATTCTAACTTTCTGTGCAATGTGTCGTGTTCCTACAGGGGCACTTTTATCCTGTATAAGGATGGAGACGTAAACCAGCCGACGATCCACAGACGAGTGTGGCACAACAGTGATTTTAACTTTGACAACGTCCTCATGGCCATGATGGCTTTGTTTACCGTGTCTACGTTTGAAGGCTGGCCGGCGTGAGACTCATTTTACTTTGTCTTACAGGGGACATATCATGCAAAATCCACTTTTTTTTAGCCCTTTTGTTGTGTACATGGAGTCTCTAGGAGTGCAGAATAGTTGAATTTAGTCTCTCCTGTTTCTGCATAGATATTTTTATTTTTTGTTTGGGTCATAATTTTCAGTCCGTTCAGTTTTCTCTATTCCTTATTATGTATTTTGAACAATAACGTCACAGTATTTACTGTGGAACTGCTAAACAAGGTCATGGACTTCTGGCTTACCAATGTCACAAATCCACAGTTCTACAGGTTTGTCGTCTTCATTCTCCTCTGGCTCTGGGTAAGATTCTGGCTCCAACATGTAAGACTGGATGGACAAGTCTTCTGTTGTCGACATCTTTTAATTAATTTGTAAGTAAAATCTTTCTGGGACTTAAAGAAACAGCATCAAAACGAGTTGATCAGAGACTCACCTCAGAGAAGAGGGGCTTGTGGAGTTACAGTAAGGAGGAATTCAGACCAAAGCATTGCAGTTCCACTTTAAATCGACCATTTGAGTGATTTAAATGTGAAAAGGAAGGATTTAAAAGCATGATATGTCTCTTTTAAAATACTCACTCAAGGTGTTACAAGTCTTACAGAAACCTTTTTACTATTCCCTGTTGTGAACTTCATGCAGCTTCTGTTTGTGTGTCTGTTTAGGTTGCTGTACAAAGCCATCGACTCCAACAGAGAGAACCTCGGTCCCATCTACAACTACCGTGTGGAAATCTCCATCTTCTTCATCATCTACATCATCATCATCGCCTTTTTTATGATGAACATCTTCGTGGGTTTTGTTATTGTCACATTTCAGGAACAGGGAGAGAAAGAGTACAAAAACTGTGAGCTTGACAAGAACCAGGTGCGTTTTATTAGAAGTCCGGTTTGAAATTTGTTGATAGAGATTTGTTCATAAAAATAGAGTTAAAACCTGTTTGTTGTGTTTCTGTGCAGCGTCAGTGTGTGGAGTACGCTCTTAAAGCACATCCACTGAGGAGATACATCCCCAAGAACCCATACCAGTATAAGTTCTGGTACGTGGTGAACTCCACAGGCTTTGAGTACATCATGTTTGTGCTCATCATGCTCAACACACTTTGTCTGGCCGTACAGGTAAGGTGTCCTGAAACAAATAGGATATTTAATCTAAATCTAGCTTTATTTAAAATAAACGTATCTCTCAAAGAGCATAATAAAAAATCATCCATTTTTCTCCCGCAGCATTACGGCCAATCAGCACTTTTTAATTACGTCATGGACATTCTCAATATGGTCTTCACTGCTGTGTTCACTGTGGAAATGTTTCTCAAACTCATCGCTTTCAAACCCAGGGTGAGTGTTTTTCACACAAAAACGGAATTTAGCAGACTGGAAATGCAAGTGTTGATTTTTGAAGATGTGCCTAGATCTGTAAGAAATGGAGATATTAGCAATCATTGAGCATAAAAAAGAACAGCCACTCCACCAATGAGAAAGACTAATCTATGAAACCACAGAAAGGTTTCATGTCTGTATTGTTTAGAACCAGAGTTATCAAAGCTGAACAACTAGCTCTAAGCAGCATCTTTTTTTAAGCGGCAGAAGTTTGCTTTACAAAATGGTAAACATTTCATGTACTTTTTTTTTCACCTCGTTCCTGTTGACAGCTCTGCGTTCCAAAGAAAGACAGGATGCTCGTAAGAGAAAAGTGTGGTTTGCAGTGTTTACTTTTTTTGTACAAAATATTTTGAACAATTTTTTTTGTTAATTTCCCGACAGCAGTTTATTTGTAATTTTAATGTTAGCATGAATTTGATGCAGATTTTGTACCCAGCAGCTCAAGCACTGTAATCATGAACCCTTCAAGTTGAAGTAACCAGCAGGGGTTCCTGTTGCGTTTTCAATGAGCAGCATAAGTGCATTTAAGTTTCAGAGTAAAAGTTGGGCTTTTTTTTTTGTTTTGTTTTTTCCTGATATGGCACTCAACCTCGCTCAGGGATATTTTGGCGATGCCTGGAATGTGTTTGACGCCCTGGTAGTGATTGGCAGCATAGTTGACATTGTTCTCAGTGAGATTGATGTAAGTAAGTTCGGCTGCAGTCGGCCTCGCTGCTGATTGAACTCTTCCCTCCGCTGGCCTCTTAAACAGCAAGTTTCAATGGCAGGACTGTGATTTCTGACTTCTAATCTGATCTTTTCCTGACACTTGATCTTGATTTCTCTTCCCCCTGATCCTGCCATTCCAATTCTCCCTCTTCCTTCTCTGATCCAATGTTGGACTCTCCATCTCTCTCCTTCTGTTCATCTTTTTCCATTCCTCTCCGGACCCTTGCATGTGAACTTCAACAGCACTATTTTGCTGATGCTTGGAACACATTTGATGCCTTAATAGTTGTTGGTAGCGTCGTGGATATAGCTATCACTGAAGTCAATGTAAGTACGACTTCTTTTTTTCTGACTGTCAGGTTGAACTGAGTCCTTACAGGAAAGCCACGACTCCTTTTGAATAAAATATCTTCTAGTAGTAGCCACTATCTAAAAATGAAATCTATAAAAATCAGATTTTTGAAAATATAATTTATACTTTTTAATTGGTAAAATAATTCCCATTGTTACATGATAATGTATTTCCATTGGCTTTTTTGTAAAGCTTCAGTTTGACTTTCTCTATTGATATATATAAATTGCTTTTTCGACATGTTTAATTATATTTGTGTTGTTTTTTTAGTAGCATGTCATGATAAAATGTATAACAAATATGCTGACTGTGTTATTTTGACCACCACAGTGTGTAAAGCAGGAGCCACTCAACTGAGTCCTGCGTTCCGTTCAGAACAGGATTATTTTTTATGATATGATTTTCTAATTCTTACTTTTGTTCATTCTGTTCCCGTAGAAACTTGTAGAGGCAAGTATGGCAATGAAAAAAAAAAGCTGTTGCTCGTGTGTAACCTGTTGTTGATGTCAACTTTATCTTTGAAACCCCTTTACAGTTGATTAAAAACTTAATTTCTTGTTGAATAACTTATAGATTAGGGTGAAGATGGGTGACCAGGACAGCATAAATTTATTTTTATTAAAGCTTTACTTAGAGATAAAAGTCAGTTGTCTTAAAAATTTCTTTTAGGACACAAAAAAAGACATTTACTGCAACTAATATGACTTTTATTTGCACAAAACTTCTAAAAAAGATTAAATATTTTCTTTGTGGTTTGGTGCTTGGTCAAACAAGACTTTCAGCCCTTAACAGTAAAACCTTAGTGACATATTTTTATGGAATATATAAGATAATAGGTTTTCCTGTCAGTAAGACAGAGTAACACAGACCACCTGCTCGACCTGAGACTCTTTATCCCCACCCTGGGTGCTCTCTTACCTGAGCTGCAGTTCTGTTTTTCTGGAGTAATATTTACCATTTTCGGTGTTGTGTTTCAAAATGTGTCTGCATGAGTGTGTTAACATGCACTAACTTTTATGAATCATAAGATAACAGTGTGTTTTTTTGGTTATTTGATGTTTTGCATGTGTGCTTTTCATGTATAGAGTGCAGTTTTTAGGTAGGAGTGTACGCAAGGTGTGTGTGTGTGTGTGTTAACTGTTGGGGACATGACATCATTTTAGGTTTAATTTCTTATAAATACCTTTCATTTAATTCTGATTCATATTGCATGAACATCATTCAGATGCTGTTCCATTGAACACCAGTGTCTTGGGTTTGCCTTGTTCTTTGTCAGTTTTTGTGACTTTCTTTCAGGCATGAATTGAACGGAACTTTCTAAATGCATGTTGAGGTGTCACAACGTCATCTCATCCCCTAACATCTTTTCCATGTTCGCCTCACACAGATGGCACTCGGCCAATCACCCCCTACCCCGCCGGTCAGTGTTTTCCATAGAGCCTTGTGAAGTTTGCACCCACTTTTTATTTTTTTATTTATTTTTTTGGCTTGCTTTTCCTCTTAATCTTTACCTCCAGACAGAATGGTCCTGGAGCTCTGAGCTTGAAAAAATCCTACACAACATTAGGGGGTAATTTAAAGCTGAATGTTTAAGCTTTGACTTGAGATAAATATTCTCATTTACTCACCTTAAAGTTGTGTAGGCCACTGCAGCTTCGCATAAAGCTGATATAATGCATCAAATATTCTGAGTTAAGTCATGTAACAGGCAAGTAGCTAAAACTCCTGTTTCAGCTGTAACCCTCAAATCAAGTTAAAACTCTAAACATCTTTTCATCAGGAGGAGCTATTAGCTAAATCTGAGACACTATTAGCAGATCAGAAGAAATAATAACAGCTGATGTAGTTCTTTTCCACTGAAGGTGGTTTAGATTCAGCTGAGTCTGAGGTTCTTTGATGATCTTGTGTTTGTGTCTCTGTGAGTGACCGTCTTTGTGTTTTGTTTTGTCTTCCTGTAGTGAGCTCTTAAAGCTCAGAATGGAGCACATGTGTAGTGCAGGTGTGTAGACTCCAGTCAGGTGCATGAACTCCCACAGCAAATTAATCTCTTTTTTTCCCTTCTTTATTCTTACTCTTTCCCCCATTCTTTATTTAAATTTAGTTATATTCTGTCCTTGACAGATAGTTTCCTCCTTCCCCTTTCTGTCTTTCTCCTTCTTGTATCGTTCGCCTGAAGTGTTTCTTTCTCTTTGCACCGGACTGTGAGCGCGGCCCTGCTCTGGCAGTTTTATTGCAGGGCACCACTGGTTTTGCATGGTTTGCTGCTGTGCTATGAGGTCACATGTTTTTGCGTGCCTTGCTTTTGGCAGCAATGTGGCAATGCAGAACGCATGCTCCATCAACGCTGGGCCAGGATTACCTAAAGAACCTCCTCCAGCTAATCCACCAACTTTTAATTTGAAATCATCTCTGCCCATTCTGCACCTCATACTGACAGTTTGTCATGCCGAGAGATCGGAATGAAGCCATATCTGTCTGGAGTTTTTTTCTATTTTATTTTCTATTTTGTTTTTCTGCAT
Organism: Anablepsoides rubrolineatus; assembly: GCA_031762495.1. Classification (NCBI taxonomy): domain Eukaryota; kingdom Metazoa; phylum Chordata; class Actinopteri; order Cyprinodontiformes; family Rivulidae; genus Anablepsoides; species Anablepsoides rubrolineatus. Next base: position 17,170,113 of record JARVGW010000682.1, read on the forward strand.
TGATATGTACAATATTACTCTTATCAACATTAATTTAAGCTCTTTCTTTAATTTTAAAGTCATATTTATCAGTTTAGCTACAGCAATATGATAGTTTTTGTTATTTTGCACTTGGATTTTTTTCTTTTGTTTTGTTTTTGTCTATAAATACTCAATGATTAAGGATCATATGATACAATTTAATGCTTACAGTGTGATGAATGTGAACTTGTGTGAACAATTGTTTTGAATAGGTCTGATATGCTCAAACCTTTTTATTTATACATACAGACTATGTTAGTACAGACATACAGACTAAAGGTAGTTTAAACCAAAGAAGAGCGAGCATCATATTAATCAACACTGTATACTTTTTGTCTAGTAAGGTCATATATTTTAAACATTTTTACGAGAAGCTGAAACTTTCAGGGTGTAAGAGTCCAGACTGTGTGAGAAAAACAGACAATTATTTTATCACTTCATTGTTCTACAACATCTGCTGTTGGTTAGTGAACTCGTCATGAACTTTGTTTAAATGTCACCAAAGACATCACATCATAAAATCCATTTAATCTCATAAATATTCACTGCAACACTGGGGGAGTGATAAAGTTGTATGTCAGTCTTTCATGTTAAATAAGTCTTTTATTGTTTCGTCAGTCCGATGTCCCGTCAAAGGGTTTGTTCTGAGTTTTTTTTAAACGGGGTTCTTTGGAAAGGTTGTGAACAGTTAATATCTAACCTGTCAGAGAAACTGAGTTTAAACCTGGATTGGATTGCTAAGAGTGAATTGCAGTTATTTTAAAACAATTTCAATCACCAAAAGTTCTTTAAGGAATCAAAGTCAGCCTCTTCGGATGTTTACTTCTGTCTTGACCTCTGTCTTGGTATTCAGACGTGATACGGGGTGGGGGTTGACAATCGGACTGTCAGCGGGGAGGAAGAAAGAATGCGGGGCAGAGATAACAACACCTGTGACACAAAAGAGCAAGAAAAAGAGGATGGGGAGAGGTGGAGAAATTATTTCTAACAGCAGAGCAGGTTGATAGATGGTTATTTAATTTTATTTATTGTTTTGTTTTTTCTTTACATCCTACAGGCTCAATGACATAAAATAAATTTAAGCTGAGTGTCTGAAAAAGATCTATGAGATTTCTCTATCTGTCCATATACCTGCAAAATATGGGAAAAATCAGTGTAATTTACTATACAAGTTGACATGTATGGTAATATTTGAACTTCAGTTTATAAACCTTTACATCTTTGTCCATTACACAGGTATTACTATTAAATAATTATTTGCAAGAACAAGCGGATGGAGCAGCTACCTGTAGCACTTAAATTTTTATTTTTCCATTATTTAACCAGGCAAATTGTGTTGAGATCTCTTTTGCAAGTGCGGCCTGGACCTAAAGACAACCTATTGTGGGGAAAATCAGAGTACTCAGAGAAAAACCCATGCAAGCATGAGGAGAACATGCAAACTACACACAGAAAGACCCCATGTTTGAACAACTGAGTCGCCGTGCTGCTTCTAGAACAACCTGAGGCACTTCCTGCCTGAATATCCTAATATTTCTGCTAAAACTGACAATGTTATAAAGGTTTTAAAAATTATGTTCACATAAAAACCTTGACGTTTTTCTGTATTTTTAGATTCAGATTCATTTTATTGTCATTCAAACATAACATAACATAACATAACATAACATAACATAACATAACATAACATAACATAACATAACATAACATAACATA
>JARVGW010000682.1:17205158-17236106 GCA_031762495.1 Anablepsoides rubrolineatus
GAACAAGAATTTCAGTTCTCGATATGTCTCTGATATATTGTAGAAATGACAATAAAGTTGAATTGAATTGAATTGAATTTGGAATTTTTACTGAAACAAATCTTTATAGAGAGTCGATTTGTTTCCCACCAGCAGCAGCAGCAGCAGCAGCAGCAGCAGCAGCAGGCTGAGACCTCCAGCTTGTCACCATTTTGGTGTCAGGCCTCTGCAGGGACTGCTGCTGGAGGATGATAAGGTTTATCTCTGAGTGCCTGATCCCATGTGTGTGATAAATCATAACAATTAGAGTGGGGATTACATCCAAGGGGTGGCTTTTTATTTAATAAACTGGATACAGGGAGATGGTGATTTTTTTTTCTGAGTGTAAAAAATAAAGCCACTAATAGGAACTATTGATCCGTTTTTTTCCTTTAAAAATCCAGGTAAGTCTAACCTCTGTAACATTTAATACAAAAATAAAATAAAACTTAAATAGTGAACAGAATTCATGATGGATTTCTCTTCCTGCTGATGAAACAAGATCAGACTTTTGAGGTCAATTGAATTCGGTCAGCAGAGCAGCAGTTGTGTTTATGTAGCAGTTATTTTTGACACGTGTGACAGATGTTAATTACCTGCTTGGCTCTGAAGGAGGGAGCCATTTCTCCGGAACCACAGAGCCAAGCACTTTTTTTTATTATTATTATTTGCTTCCCCAGAATCGAGTTATAACAGAATGTATCGGTATGAGCTTTTGGAGGAGAGCGGCACAAAAAAAACAAAAAAAATTTAAAATAAAAAAAAAACAGCCTGCATCCATCTTTCTGCTGCTCAGAGATGTCAGATGTTATTATTAGAACAAAAAAAAATGTCTCTAATATAATTAAAATTAAAGAAAAAATGGTTTTAAAATAATTTTTTTATTATTATTTTAAAAACATATATACGAAGACGCAAAAATAAAAGGCAATGCGCAACAAAACGCTAAAGGTTTTGGGGGAAAACCTCAAAGATAAGCCTGGTTTTTGTTTGTTGGATATTTCCAAGCATTTTAAGAGTTTTATTTTAACCAGAAGTGTTTCCCCCACTCAGCGGCTGGTGGAGGCGGCTGAAGAGGCGCACCATCAGCATGAAGACAACCCAGACCTGCAGGTGAGGCTCAGAACTTTTTGAATTTTATTTAATTTTATTTTAAATAAATAATTTAAAACTTGGTGCCCCGATTGTCTTGAACAGAGATGAGTTATTTTGAGGAGCTGCTGCAAGGTTGAGAGAAGGGTAATCGGCTCTTGGAGGTCTTAATGGGATCCATTTCCGCGCGCTGATGTCCTGTCAGCGCATTGATACATCATGTGAAGAGCCGCACACACCGAAGGCTGCAGCTTTAATAAGTTCAGAAGTTTTCATGCGCAGTCATAGATCATAACTGTGTCTCTGCAGCAACTTTAATTACTTAAAAAAAGCTTTTTTGCGCATACAGGCTGCAGAGATAATTATTTATCAGGAACTAAAGAGTTGATGCAAAGATTCTCTCAGCTTCTGTTCTGATTTTGTGTTTGTTTCATTGCGGGTTTCCTCTGCAGGGGGAGAATGCAGCATTTCTGCTCTCTGTGCCGCGCGCGGACAAAGATAAATGAAAGTGTTTTGCGCGCGCGCGGCGCATTGTTTCACTTACACGGCTCCAGATTGGAAAAGCCAGCCGAGCAACAAAACGCAGAAATAACGGCGGCACTTTGCAGTTAATAGAAGCATTTACATCATACGAATTCACTCCGTGCCTGTTCTCCGACACTTTTTCCCCCTTTTCTGCTGCTTATGGCACCGTGAAAAAAGGAAAGATTAGAAAAATTAAACAAGAAATAAATGGAAAAGAGTCATTTGTCTTTATGTTTACTTTAAAGGGCCTTTTCTTGTAAGAACATCTAACATCTGCTGTTCTGTTAGACACAATCTCCTCAAAGAATCAGAGGTTTTAAATGTTTTGAACAGACCAAACTGCAGTTTGCCTTTTATTTTTCTTTATGTAAATAATGTAGAATATATGTATAAAACGTATTTTATTATCTTATCCAACCAATAAGTAAAAAAAAGGCCCCGGGCGTACAACAGACATCTGAAATTCCCTCCATAATGGCCACATCAAAAAACTAATGTGGAAAATGTGATATCCACCTGTGATAATGATGTGATGTCCTGGTATCACCCCCTCTGGCATCATTTAGCCAACTGCGCCTCGTCTGACACGTTTTTCACGCGTCATTTCTCTGAGATCAGCTGCTTCCAGGCGGGACAGTCTGGACCTGAGACCATGGAGGGAGAGGCTGCTGCAACCTGTTTATGCTTTCTGACGACACACACAAAAAAAGAAATAATTAGAACCAAGAAGAGGTTTTCTGATTATTAAAGTGCCTCAAAATGTCTTGGACTAATTAAAAAAAAAAATTGGCTTTTCTTATAAGATATTTTTTTCTGCATTGTTTTAGATTTTTTAATGATTTTTTTTTGTTTTTCAAAACTGAAAAAAATGCAGCATTTTATTTAATTATAACTAAAAAAATGTTGAGATTTGCTAAGGCTGAAACTAATTTGCTAAACCTTTAACAAGAAAAACAGCACAGTGGATGCTGACTCAGGATTTTCACAGTAAACGTTGTTTTTTCTGAAATCCTCAAAGTTTCTGTTTAAACCTTCTTATAAGATAAAGATTAAAATCTCTTGAGTTTTTATATAAATAAAAACACTTATAATAAGAGTTATTATTATTAGTAGTACTAATGATTAATTAATAAATGCTCATATTTGTGTTTGTTTACGGCCTGAAGGCAAGAAATGACAAGAAGTTATTTTATTTGTCTGTCCTCTTGAATCCAAATACAAATTTTAGCAAATATTCTCAGAAAGTCAATCCAAATTAAAATGGCTGCCACAGCTGAGCACAAAATTGACAAATAATGAGCTAAAGTTTGATATGTTAACAGCTGAATATGATCCCCAACTCATAATCAGAGCATAACTCAGTCTTACAGATGTTGAGCTGAAGCCTGGTGTGGTTATAGCTGAGAGACATTTCCAACACATATTAACTGATAGTTATAATATTTACAAGTTTGGACCATCTGCATATTGATGGTCTTAGTTTGTCAGCAGGTGATGTGCATTTCTTCAAAGAATAAAGACCCTTACTTACCTGAGTTTCTGACTCACCTGATGTTAACATGGTCATGAATATGTTTGTGTGAATGCCACTCGGCAGATATTTTAGCTTGTTTTTGCTACTTTGAGTGTCTTGTTCATTTTTTTTGAGTCAGAGAGTGTTTCAGTGCAAACTTTTAAGAGGATATTGACCAAATAAGTACTGTTTAGCACAAAAGGTAAAGGAATTTGTTTCTGGTAGATTATTATTTAATTGTAAATGCTTCTTTGCAATAAATCTTACTGGCAACACCTGTGGTAACAGAAACTTAAAACAAGTGTAATAACAAAAGTAAAATAAGCTGTTTGGCAGAAAAGATTAAGCTTTTTTTATGTGTGAAAACCCACACAGCTCTACTGCTCATCAAATGCATGCTTCTTACAAATGTGGCACCATTTAAAGGGGAAATTAACAGACTTTCCAACCGTATTTATTGCCAAGCTAAAATAAAAAAAATATACCAAACACAAATTATAATATACAGTAAGCTATGAGAGTCTCTACCATAATAGAGGGGATAGATCTCTGCAGTGTGTGGCCCCCCAGCTTTAACTGCAGTGGTGAACGAGTCAGTGGGCCGTCTCAGAGCGCTGCAGTGTCGCACGGCCTGCTCCACAGTAATAACCCTGGTGGTTATCGTGCCTCCTTTACAGCACTGCACTTCTGCTGAGTGTGCTCGTTTCTCCTCTCCCACCCTCCAGCCCCTCTGCAGCTCCTCCCATCCCTCCCTGCGCAGTGCCGCAGCTCGTCAGGGAGCTGCTCAGGCGTGGTATGAGCTGTCAGGAGCTGCTTGATGGTGATGCCCGCTCGGTCTCCCCAGAGAGTGATGCTATGGAGTCCATCAGCCATCTCTCCCTCCCATCCTCCCATCATCCCATCTCTTCTCTCTCTCTCGGTGCTCACAATAAGGACTAGAGGCCACAGAGAGGCCTCTCAGACAGGATGAGTTAGTCTTTTCTCTGCAGCAGAGAAGGACAGGTCAGACTAACTGTGAGCTCAGACTTTTCTTTACTGTTTAAAAAAACATCCTCGCAGAACACCTTAGACAAACAAACTGTATGTAACAGTAAATTTCACTTTTTCAGGTCAAAGAAATCAAATAAAATCCACATTTTTTCACATTATATGAAAAGTCCTGCCTTTCTTTAAAATACACAACATGACACACACACACACACACTAGCCCTAAAAATAAAATATTACAGTAAGATGATGCATTTCTTCAGGAAATAAAAAAAATGTACATGTGTCCCATTTCCTACTTTTTCAGTATGAGTACTTCAACGCTGTGCTGATCAATGAAGTAGACGAGGAAGGCAATAACGTGGAGCTGGGAGGCGAGTTCATCCTGGAGCCCAACGACCATTTCAACAACCTCTCCGTCAACCTTAGCCTCAGCGTGGTGCAGGTGCCCACCAACATGTACAACAAAGGTGAGAACTCCTGCAGCTGGCCCCACAGACGGACTGACGTGAAACTTATTGACCTGCAGGAGGTGGATAAACAAGCAGGAAAGATGGAGAGGAGGAGGGGGTAAAGTAAGTGGTGAAAGTGAAAAATGGTAGCTGAGGCTGTCACAGACGGTGGGGAGTGAAGTTGGGAGATCGATAACAGTTTAGATGTAAAGGCAGACCTCTCTGTAAAGATGTTGTTCATATGGTAGCTGCTCAGTAGCTTCTTGTTGTCACATCGCCCGGGTGGGCTTTTGTTTGGCTGTAATGGACTCCCCATAACTCTCTGCTCACAACACAAAGGCTCGTCGACCAGGAGGGGGAAAGAAGGGGGGCTAAGTCACAGCCTTTTGTATCTCCTTCAGAGGCACTCAATGAGGGACAAAGGTCAATCATGCAGTCAGTAATGGTGACCACCACACCATTATCACCATTTAATGCACTCGTCTCTGTGTGTCTCTGTCCTCATCCTCAGATCCCGACATCGTGAACGGGGTCTACTGGTCCGAGGCCTTGAACAAAGTTTTCGTGGAGAATTTTGAAAGAGATCCGACTCTTATCTGGCAGTACTTTGGAAGCGCCAAAGGTTTTTTCAGGCAGTATCCTGGTGAGTGCTGTCAGCTGTTTCAATAAAAGTCTTAAAAAGCAAACCAACTGGATGTTTTTTTTATTCCAGCAACCTCAGCGACAGAAGTCCAGTTGGTTTGTTTCTTTAATATTTTTTTTTGATTTGTCATGTCCTGGTGACTGAGTATCCAAACCAGCCTCTCAGTCAGCTGGTATCCCTGTTTTCATACTTTGCAAAAATAGTGTATTTTTTATTTTTTACCTTCCAATAAGACAAATATGTCAGATACTTTTAGAATTGTCTTGATGAAAGTCTCTGACTGGTGTTTTTGTTTTAATGTTTAAGATGCTTAACCCTGAACAATATCATAAAGTCCAAAATTACACATTTGGAAACCCTGCAGATAACCTGAAGAAGCTCATATCAGAGTCACTTGAAAAGATTACAGGAAGTGCAGCTTTTTGGAAACAACACAGACATAGTGGTGGTTGAAAACTTGTGCACAGAATTGTCATTCTGTTGTACATCATGTGCTGATTTTTTAAAAGATATTTCTATTATAAATTGGACACTGTTGTTTATGTTGAGGACTTTTCATCCTAAAACTGAGATTTTTCCCATTTTTTATTAAAGTGTTGATTTTGCTGGAAAACATTTTGTTTATTCATCCAAGTAGCTTTAAAACACTAAACCAGAGAATAAAAGAGAGCATTAATTGGGGTAACAAAGAGCGTGCAAAAACTATACCTCCACCTCCAAGTTATTATTTTACACCAACAGTTTCCCATTTTGCAAACAATTATTTCTTATTTGATTGTGTGGAGACACAGTTGTGTTTAAGATCCATTTTCCACTCATTGTGCAGAGGGGTTAATATATTCTTATAAATCTTGCTGTGTGGTTTAGAAACAGAGAAAAAGAAAGATCTGTGCCACTGGAGCCTTCAGCTTCTAAAAAACTGATCAGAACAAATGATTTAGAATTTCTAAAAGGGTAATTTGGTTAATGTTGTAATTTTACAGCCCATCAGAGAGAAAGCACACATACAGACTGCAATTAATCAGAATTTGTCCTTGTTGGTTCGCAGCCACAGTGAAGAATGACTCGTTTTCTCCCACAGAAACATGAAACTAAACGCTGGTTCACTTTACTGCTGAGAAGAAAACAGGTTAAATATATTACCGTCAAACAAATATTTTTTTTATTTAATAATGGGTTTAAACATAACTTCAAGAAGTCCTTTCTTATCTTAAAATTTAAGACACAAGATTTTCTTTCTCTTCTGGGGAGATTTGTTTATATGAAAGATAAAGCAAATAATATTTTCTCTGTTTTAGTGAAATTAAAAAAAGAATTGTTATTTTTATATCTTCACTTCAATAACCATTAAAAATAAAAAACATCAATACTTCTGTGTATTCCTTACCAACACTCCTGACAATACTTATAATTTCATTAATTGATTCATCTCCTGCAGCTGGATGATAACTGACTGACTCAACATCACCTGTGGGTTGAGTCAGTCATGATCAAGAGAAAATCTGACTCGGTGGTGTTTTTCTAAAAATACTTTAAACAAAAGTGAAGCTTCATGACAGAAACACATTGTTTTCTTATATCTGTTAAATTAAGAATAATGCACTCAGTGTGTACTTTGAGATTAATATTTCATCTCTGAATATTTAGTTTTAATATAAATGATCTGCAATAAACATGTAGCATATTTAATTATTACATCTATGGAGACTGTACTTTAACATGACAGTTCTTTATGTGTCAGATTACCTCTTTTTATTGTTTTGTGAAGTTTGCTTTCTCATTCCTTTTTTATTAATAATTACTATTAATTATTATTTAAAACAGCTTCCATCCCACAGCCATCAGGCATTAAATGCAACAGTGTAAATGTGCAATGACGGTTCTTTTATCTATTTTGTTTTGCATTTTTCTACAATTTACCTTTGACACCATGAAGTAAAACTTAGTTTTATACTTGGTACAATGACAACAAAGATATTATTATTCTATATCTCCCAGGAGTAAAGTGGCATCCAGACGAGCACGGCGTCATCGGCTTCGACTGCAGAAATCGGAAGTGGTGAGTTTCCATTATTCCATGTTTGTAGAGAATTTCTCACTTGTATTTAGTTTCTGTGTAAAGTTTTAGTCTTATTAGACTGGCGTAAACTTTTCAGCTGCAGCTTTTGTCTTCATAAACAGAATTTCACTCTACATGCTCTGAAAGCTTTGACCAGCAAAGACAGAAAGTCTAATCTAACACCAGTAAACACATATAAAATTTGCACCTTCACCTGCAAAATCATGCATATATTCTCCTCTTTCTGCAGAAAATGTTCTATAACTTACCTCCGTGTCACAGGTACATCCAGGCAGCAACGTCCCCCAAAGATGTGGTGATTTTAGTGGATGTCAGTGGAAGCATGAAGGGGCTGAGGCTGACAATCGCCAGACAGACTGTTTCCTCCATCCTGGACACTCTGGGGGATGATGACTTTTTCAACATCATTGCAGTTTGTTTACCATTTTTTTGTCTCTTTTGTCTTTAGTCACTTACCTCCTTGTTGCTTTTTTGATTCCCACAACAAAACAGTTAAATGTATTTTTTCTGTTGTGTTAATGCGACTTTTTTCTTCCCAGTACAATCAGGAGATCCACTATGTTGAACCTTGTCTGAATGGTACTCTGGTCCGGGCCGACAGGACAAATAAAGATGTCTGTACATCTGCTGCACGACACAACACATTTATTTAACATTAAAAAGTCCTTTTTACTCATTTTTGTGCTTCTTGAGCAGCATTTCCGTGAACATCTGGACAAGCTGTTTGCCAAAGGGATTGGACTTCTGGGTGAAGCTCTGACCGAAGCGTTCAGCATCCTGAACGATGTGAGTCTCACTCCAGTAAACTTGTGACCTTCAGTTTAATGAGGAAAGCTGTTGAAACATTTGTCATTGAAACTTAACTCAGAGAAACCAACATGATCTACTCTTTTCTTTTCCTTTACTAGTTTGCTAGCCTGACCCTTGCCTTTCTACACAGTTCTGCTCATTTCTAGTTTCCCTTCTCTGTTACGGCTGGGATTTCTCTCATATACAAGGATTTATTTGGTAGAATCTTAACCGGGCCAATCAGCGAACAGAAAGAGGAGTTGTGAACGACGACGTAGATTTTCTGTGTTATAGTCTGCTGTAATTAAGCAATGACAGCGAAGGAAATGAATGAAGCCAGTCCATGTTGACAAGGCTTTCAAATTAAATTAAATTTGTCTCACAAAGCCTTCAGCACTCATTTACAGCCATCTCGTTTGGCTCGGTACTTCTCTCTTCCCAGTAGAGGAGGGTTGTTTACAGCGCACACAATTTCTGGTTAGCACCTTAGCCTAGCTTTCTTCCCGGTCAAGCTCACGCACTGCATACATCACGGCCAAATGTTAACAATTGGGTAAATCAGATCCAATCATTTTAAACTCCAGCAATAAATGATGTCTCAGACCCTCCGTACAAAGCAAAGCTTAGAACAAGGGGCTGGTTTTTACCTGGCTACTAAATTTCTAAAAAATAGTTATTATTCATCTTTTAATTCAACACAGATACATTATACGACCATACCACCCTGCTAAGTAGGGTCAGGCCTGGTTGGTACTTGGATGGGAGACCACCTGGGAATGCCAGGTGCTGTAAAAACCAATGTGGGATTTGCACCCACATTGGTCACTAGCAGTAGAAAACCTTCTAAATGGATGCCCAATCATCATCAATCCAGTCAATTCAACACGTGATAAAAGAACAGGAGATTCACCTGATCAGAACAAAACTTTTGTTTTACGAGTCCCGTTTGTTTCCACAGACAGAAAGCAGTATTGAAAAAAAAAAAAAAGAACATGCTCCACTCACTCACATCTGAACATTTGGGAGGTGTGTCTCCTGTCGAAACGCTCCGCTGCGACTCCTGTTCCGCCCTCCAAACGCAGACACATCCATTCTGAAATGTGATTAATGGCTCTAATTAACAGCAATGATTAATATTGCTGCTGATTAGAACACGGAGAAGATAAAGCCAGGAGCCGAGCCGCACTTCCTTTATCTCCCTGTTTTCAGGCGAGCTTCAGCTGCGTTGATGAAGCTGAAGGAGCACAGCTTTTACCTCTGCATTTGTCAGATTAATTAAAGCTCTGCAATGAATATGGTAATCAGGTCGCCGGTAGCTGAGCTTCACAGCAACACAGATAGCCGGTGAATTAAGTTAATATGCAGCCTATCGAAGGCCCGATCGAAGGGAAACTCTCTTTAAGCAGAGGTTGAAATTGAGTCAGTGAAGTGAGAGTATTTCTGTAAAACAAAATGCAATGACTGCTCCCTCAAACAGACTGGTAATACTACTAAAAAACACATATTAGCTTATTGATTTGATGACTGATTTAATATATTTGAAAGCTTTAACATCTAAATTATTTTGCTTCAAGAGCAATTGACTGAATATTAACAACAGATTACTGATAAAATCAAATATGCACACAGTTTCTATGTACTTATGGTTGACCAATAACCCAGAGCACAAACATTCACACAAAGACCTTGGATAAAAAGTGGGGGCTGAGCCTCAGTGAGTAAACAAGGAGCTGCTGTCAGTTTTTAATCTCCTGAGAATGATGAGAACCTTCCCCATCCAGACCAAGTTCCTCATCGCTCTTTATCTCTGAAGACATCTCATCATGTGAAATCACACGGTAAATTAAATTAGTACGCCGTTTCAGTTTGTAATGATGTTTATGATGGTTCACTGTCAGGCTGTCATTTTTCATTTCTGTTTTGCAGATTAAGAGTAAACAAGAGCAAACAAAACATCTCCTTGAGCTTAAAATACATAATTTTCCTGAAACTGATGCAGGCTGATTACCATACTGAGCTTTTTGTTTCTTTCCGCAGATTAAATAGGTGAATAATCTGTGCAAAGTGCTGCATGTTGTTGATCTCAAACTAACCTTTAAAATGTAAGTGTTTCATCATCTGTGTTGTCATGCTCTGCAGAGTCTGCAACAATTGAAAGAGACCGTTTTTGCCATTTTCACTACAGAACAATTTTATTCAGAGCTGCAAAATCTAATTGTTTCTGTTACAGATGTAAAGCTGTGTACATGAAACATTTACAACATTTCATGCACATATTGCAGAAATATGGATATCTAAACTGCCACAACTACCTTTTCTTGTTAATGTAAAAATGACTCGGGCTCATGTTGAGCAAAATGACAAGGAGCCTCTTCAGAGGAGATTAGGAGCCACATGTGGCTCCAGAGCTGCAGGTTGCAGACCCCTGCTCTTTAGTGTTACAAGCAACCAGATTTTCTTGTAATCTTTCAAATTGCTCTTGAGACTTATTTCTTTAGGCTTTCTAAAGATTTTTCCCGTTTTTTTCCTTTGATTACTTTTACACCTTTTCTGTCCAGTCTTTTTACCCAACATCATTGATGGAGAGGCCACTGGATAATCATTTTAGTTTAGGAGCTCTTTAATATCTGAAATAGTCAAGTACTTGGCAGAAAATAAGTTTTAAAAAGCAGTCCAAGTTAAACCAAAACTGTTGAGAGACCTTCTGAAAAACTGGAGACAAAATGTGAAAAAAAAAAAATAATAAGAGAGAACTTAAAGCTCAGAAGTGTTTTTATATAAGTGAAGGACTTCTGAATGATACACCTCCTGTGTGATTTAAGAGCAGATGAACTCAGCAGTATTTGTCCTGTGATTGTGTCACTGAGTCCTTTGGCTCCACGTTTCCACTGTTACAGGTCAATAAAGCACTTAATTACTGCACTGCATCTTCTGGCATCAGAATAAAGCATGCCGCATTGTTCAGGGTTACTCCAACACAAAGTGTTGCTATTGACCGAGGCCCTCCCCACGTCACCACAAGTCTTTCTCCTCACAGTGTAAAGAAAAGCATGAAGTATTTTAGGTGTTGTTTCTTTCCTGTCTGTAGTTTAATCAGACGGGACATGGCAGTGTGTGCAGCCAGGCCATCATGCTCGTCACTGACGGAGCGACAGAAATGTATGACGATGTTTTTGAGAAGTACAACTGGCCAGAAAGAAAAGTAAGTTTTGACCTCTTTTTTTATTTTTCCCGTAGTACACAATTTACTTTGTTGCACTTTTTGTGTCCTGAACTTTATGCTGGTGCTGCAGTTTTCCTGCATCAAGGCTATAGTGCGTTTTAATCCTCAAGCTCCTGTTTGACGTTGTGAAGAATTGGATTTTTACTTCATTACTACTTTGTAATGTAAAATCCATGTCAGGGTGAGTTTTTTTCTCCAAGATGTTGATGTATTACAACTCACTTTTTCCACCCCAGTAGGAATAAAACATGGGGAATTAACAGCTTTCAACTGCAGAGCATGTTTAAAAGCTACCCTGCCCCGCTTTATTATTCCAGACTCAACATTGACTTTAAAATCTTTTGTCCGACTACGTTTGTAATATCTAAATGCAATGGAAAATAAATGAACAACTGCACTGTTCACAGAGCAATAAAAGCAACAGCTCGGGGGCTTTTGTTCAGTTCTATAGAACATATGTGTGTTGGCAGAGTGTTTGGCAAAGCACAAGGCCATGTTTGGCACCCCAGCCCCCCGCCCACCCGGCCCCCCACCCCACCTACACACACACCCTCAGGGCTGCTATGTGGCAGCCATTCAGTGTTTTCTATATGCTTTATGCTTAGCAAAGCATCTGGAGGCAATGAGCCGTGCAGGTCTGGCAAAGTGTCACACGGTGTTCTCCGAAGGGACAGTAGCACATGCCCTCAGCAAAAAGAACATTTATTTATGTTTTACTAAAAAAAAAAGAAAGAAAGAAATACAAAACTCAACAAAAAAGTTCAAACTGTTTATAATATGAAAGCTAGATAGATGAAGCAAAAATGACTTTGTAATCACTTTTCTGTTTTTTTAATCTTTTATCTTAAACATGTTGTCATCGCTGTGTTTTTGCACAGGTGCGCATCTTCCCCTACCTAATTGGACGAGAGTCTGCGTTTGCTGATAACCTTAAATGGATGGCTTGTGCCAACAAAGGTTTGAGACTTTCTTTTGATCAACATTTACAGCGAAAGCTTCGCATCCAAGGAATAAAAATGCTCTGATGTGTTTCTGTTAATATGATGGATTAAAGATGTGTGGGGTTTGGTTATGTACATCTATCTCGTGTGTGTGTGTGGGTGTGTGTGTGTAGGGGGGAGGGGGGCGTGTGCTCGCTCAAACTCGTCCTGCCAAGAGGCAATGAAGTGTCACTTGAGGGGGGGGAGGGGGGGGGGTTTCGGAGGTCAATCCGCTCTAATCCCTCTTCCTGTCAGTGTCTACCTCTTGGCTGCTCACAGCTGATGGCTCCCACGTGTCGGTGCTTCGGATGAGTGCCCTCTGAAAGGGAAAGTCACAGGCAGGAAAACTGATCGCAGAGGGATTGCAGAATGACAAGCCCCCACCCCCCCATAGACCCCCTTCGTGGAATAACCTTACATGGTTGACGTGAAACATTAAAATCTGCAGGAGCTGAGGATTTCTGTGCTGCTGTGAAGCTGCAGCGGGACTGGACAATCATTTAAAACATGATGATCATTTAGATTAAACATATTCTATGTTAGATCAGGAGTGAATTTCCATAAGAGGCTCTCCCTCTCTTATAGAGAGAAAGCATATAAGCATTCTACATTTTTGTTAAAATATATTTGTATGGACTTCATAGTTTTTGAACTAAAGAAACAGGAAAACAACTAAAAAACACAGATTGTGACACATTGTGTGTTCCAAATTCTTTGGACTTCCAGTTCCAATCATATAAAACAGAATGAGTCTCAGTATTTTGTTTTGCAACAAAGATTTTTTTTAGCACAGTTTCCCCTAAAGATGGTCCCTCAATAGATAAATACGATCCTCCTACTGTCTACATTCCTGCAGCTCCAGACAGATTATTTAGATTTAGCTCTATAGCCACTTTGGTGCCATAGGCAAGATTTCGGGTGGCACCCCCTTTGTGCAGTTTTTTAAATCTGTCAGTTTATATTCAGATAATACATTTAATAGTTTTGCCTTTGATATTATTTTTGAACTTTAAAAAACCAGGTTGTGCAAATAAAATAGTTAATAATATAATTTACCTGCCAACATTTACTGACAGCAACGAGGAAAACCTGTTCATGTTAACGAGCAGCTGTGGAGTGAAGCAGGGTTTTTTTATTTGGGTGAGGGGTCATACTACAGGAACTTCTCTGAAAATTTTGTAAAAGATTTACTAAGTTACTCTGCGTTTTCCATCCATGTGAAGCCATTTTACAAAATGTTTTGATTAATAAAATTTGTATTTAATGAAGGTAAAACACTGAAAACCAGACTTTAACCTAAACTTTATCTGAGATCAAAACTGAAATTTTCAGTATCCTTATTTTGTTTTCTATTTACACTCTGAGCACCAATAGTCAGTTTTGACTACATCATAATACTTTTACCATGAAATATCCTCTGCACTGCATAATACCTTATGTAGTAACAAAGCAGTGGAGAAACCCACAGAATAAGTGCATAAACTTGAGAAACCAGTGATTTTTCTAAAGACTAAATCAACTTTACTCTGATAAAAAGTTATGAAAAAAAATTTCAGCCCCCATCTGTGGTGCCCCCTAGATGGATGGTGTCCTTAGCACATGCCTATACTGCCTATAGCTTGGACCGATCCTGTTTAGATTAAATAAATTGTGTGTTTTATTGCAGGGTATTTCAGTCAGATCTCCACTTTAGCTGATGTTCAGGAGAACGTGATGAGGTATCTTCACGTGATGAGTCGTCCAAAGGTTATCGACCACGAACACGACACGGTTTGGACAGAGGCTTACGTGGACAGTGCTGTGAGTATGATGTGCTGCTCAAACTGTTTGAAGCCAGATATAAGTTGGTTGGAAACCTTTTCCACATTTATGTTGTCGTAGTCAAACATGCTGAAGAAGCTAGCAGAGATATCTTACAGTCTGACATTACTGCTCAGAAAAACTTAAATGTTGTTTGTGGTTTTGCTTGTGCCATAAAGTCAGCACTCGTGTGCAAATCTGCTACCTCATCATTATTCTTTATGCTCCCTTTAATGATTTCTGATTATGAGCTTCATTAATCTACATCCCCCCACTAATCCCCCCAACCCCTTCCATGTGTGCATCTGTGCTCAAAACACTTCACTTTAATTCACTGACGATTCAATCTTTATGTGTCTTTCCTTCCCTGTCAGCTTACTCATGCATATAAGGTAAATATCTCATCTGCATGTTTTATTTGTTGTCTAAAGGCCCTCTGGAGACAGTTCTGAAGCACTGAAGGACCAGCGATGAGATTTAGATTTAGATTTAGGCACTGTGGACCATGTTGTAAAAAGCAGAAGTGACTTGAGAGGTTGAATTATTAAATGTCTGTCACATTTAAGTATTTCCCAGGAAGATTTGACGTTTTTTTGAGGTTCTTTCCTTTGAGGAACAGCTGAGAAAAAAGGCGTTCATTGTGCTTCATTCCTGTTTGGAGACAATCTAAACTGTAAAACACACACGCACACACACACACACATAAAGGGTTTGGGAGATTGTCCTCTGAAGTGTGTGCTCTTGTATCGCAGCCTCAGACACACCATTCATCATTCTGTGGATCATTGCACTTTATCTTCTAAAGCCCATAATAAAACTGACATTGGAGAGGAGACCAAGAAGGAGAAAAGGGAAGAGAAGGATGAAGGCGAGGAGGGGAGGGGGTGGCCTTCCACGGGTTTACGTGTGTGCATGTTAGCGAAGACCAAAGTGGACCAGATTTTTCTACCTTTGTGTGTAGTGATGAATTTAAGGAGCCTCCATTCTTCATGTTGTCAGGCCTGCTTGTATACACAGCAGTTCAGAGCCGTTTTACTTCACACACACACACACACACACACACTCGCACACACACTCAGGCACTCTCAGCTCACATGGTGAAGGAACAAGATTCATATTAAAAATGTTTTAGTGCTGTTTTTTAATCTCAGCTTTTATTCTGATGAGAACATGTTCCAATAGAGGTGAGTCTTTCTGCATTCAGTTTATCAAACACACTAAATACATTTTCTTTCTAATGCTTGTAAAACTCTTTTTTTATCTTTTTATTTTATAGTCTAATCCTGAAGCTTTTTATTTTCCTCTAAACATAAACAGTCAATGTGTAGAGAGTGATGTGGTCAAGGAATGCTAATTCCTGCATTTTGCACTTCGAGGCATAAAAATAAAAAATGGCGGTTTGTGAAACTCAGGGATCGGTGTTTGGTTTGTCGTCAGCGGGCTGCTGCTGAAGAATTACAGTACAAGATGATGGAGTGATAAGAAGGCGGACTCGCTGTGTTTTTCAGATATAAATTTCTTGTTCTGTAAGGAAATGAAGTCAAAGCGATTTTGTGAGAGTCAACGCGATAAGAGGCAGATATTTTATTGCATTTTGTGGAAAAGAAAGCTGGCCGTGCCGCTGCTCTTTGAGGCACTGTGTCTTCTTGTTTTTGGCAAAATCAGCTTTAAAATAAACATCTTGCACATGCAAACTTAGGACATTGTTTAGGAAGCTAAATTGTTTTTTTTAATCTCAGACAGAACATGATATGGATTGTAGAGCATCTAGTGGTACTTTTTTTTACAGTAAAAAGCAAAATAAACAATTTAAAAAATATATGTTTTTTAATAAAAACTTAAAAGATGAGGTGTTGGTCATGTGTCCTCCAACATTTTTTGAATCAATTCTTACATGCATGTTAAAAAAAACAGTATTCATATTATTGATAGATTATCAAAAGTAATTTTAAAAATCCTAAATTTTATTATTATGCCAAAATATTGCCATAAATGTGATTAAACCTCCTCTTTTATAATAACTGGACCATCATTCCAGTGATGTTATACCCTCATTTAACAAAATAAAACAATTTTCCTGACAGATACCAAAAATTTCAATATGTTTAAACAACAAAATAATGAACATATAGTTTCTTTTATATATAATTCAGAAATTTTGAAATATTGTACAAGTAGATAGGATATATTAGGATATATAAATTTTATTTATTAGTAAAAAGCATATGAAGATAATAGAATCTCAGTTCAAAATATCTCAACTTTAAATGTGATTTTGTTTGTTTTTCTTATGTGCGATGGTTTAAAAGATGATCTTACAACACAGATACATACATCTCAGTGGGTCTAGAAGACAGTCTTGTTTTTTGTTTTTTTTTCAGCTTAATGACAAATCAGGTCCAACTCTGACGACGACAGTGGCCATGCCTGTGTTCAGCACAAAGAACGAGACGGTGAGTGAAGTTTTGGAACTAATTTAAAAACAAGTTACTTGTTTGTTTGTTTTTTGGACCCGAATGTTCCACTTGTCTTTTACACTTGGACACTTTTTTGGCTCTGTGACAAACTTTGCTGCCAACAAGCATTAAACGTCCACTTCTATTCTTTTTTCCAAATGTGTCCGACCGAGCAGTGAGACGAGAAGCAACAGAGCCAAAACCGTCCAATAAATTCACCGAGTGATTCAGTGTCTGGTTGTTGTTCTGCAGATGAGTTGTTAAAAGCTTCAGCAAAAAGACAATTTCTTATTGAACATGTTGTAATCAATGCCTTACAAAAGACACAAAGCCACAGAAAACTAAAGATAAACTATGAGCTGAAGTGAAAAGAGAAAATGCATTTTAAAAGACTGAAACAATAAAGTCAAAGATAAAGCTTTCCTCACCGTACTTTATGTATCCTCCTGTGTGTATTTTCTCTGTGCCTAATGCTCGACTGATCCTAAATGTGAACTCTAGCTAAAGTTTTCTGTCTCTTTTCATGCAGAAGAATCAGGGTATTCTGTTGGGGGTCGTAGGAACAGACATCCCTCTGCAGGAGCTGATGAAGCTCATCCCAAAACATATGGTACAATTAGCTTTCTTGTTCCAGATTGATGTATTTGTGCAGTTTCTGACTCTGCCTTACATATGTCCCTTTCTGTCTCTAGTTAGGGATCCACGGATATGCATTTGCCATCACTAACAATGGCTACATCCTGACACATCCGGACCTCAGGCCTTTGGTAACTCACTGTCTTTGCACGTGACCCCTAAGGGTTACAATATTCCCCGACTTGATCCTGTTTTTTCCTTCTGTTTTTTTCCAATGCTATATTAATCTGAAATACAAAGACACAGAAACTAATGTGTTATCTGGCTAAGAGGCTACGTGGGCTCGTATAGTCTGTAATCCCACCTTTTCCTTTGATGTATGCATGCAGGGATAAAGGCCACTCATATGGCTGGCTGGCCTGAGATTTCCCAGAGGTAACTTAACACTTGCTGGCAGAAACCACAGCCCCTTGCTCTGGGACCGCTGGTTCCTCAGGAGCCACGGCTGTGCTAGTGGATCTGTGTATGCCAGTGTTAGTGCTACAGCTCTCTGTGTAACTGTGTGTGTTAGTGTGTGTTGGGTCTTTGTGTCTCTTTGTGGCTGTAGTCGTTGACGTTCCGTGTGGGTCAGAACAAGTTTCACATGTACGCTTTTCTGCTTTGACTTGTCTGAGCGTGGATTTTCTATCAATCACATTAATTGTTTTTAATTTACATGACAGTGTTAATTTCACACATGATTTGGTAAATAATTTCTTTGTAAAAAAAAAAAAATATATATATATATATAAATAAATAAATAAATTTAAACAGATATGAGTCACAAGCCAATATTTCTGTCTGTTTTAGCTGAAATCTGTGTGCTTTGTTTAAAATATAGACATTTAGGAGCAGGAACGCTTTAAAGGGAACGTTAAACTGTTCGTGTCGTGTTACTCTGTGCAGTATCAGGAAGGTCAGAAGAGGAGGAAGCCCAATTACAGCAGCGTGGATCTGTCTGAGGTGGAGTGGGAGGACAAAGATGACATCGTACGTGCAAAACACCTTGTCACGAGATGAGAAAAGATGTTTTAGTTTTTAAATGACAGGGTTATGTGGAAAGGCTTACCTGTTGTAGATAGATATATGAACTGCCTGAGTTTGGAGAAACAGCTTGATGAGCTAACGACTAGTTCAATTGAGATCAAGACCAAAGACAATTACTGCGGTTTTAAACTAACTCCAGGTGAAAGAAAGAAAGAACGAAAGAAAGAAAGAAAGAAAGAAAATAGAAAGAAAATGTTGTGTTATACAAATGAGTCTCAGCTACTTTCACATTCAATTTTAGCTAAATATCAGTGAAATTAACTGAGTTATAACAGTTTATGTGTTTTCTAAGATCAGTTGGCTGTGGTGGCCATCTTAAATTGGATCAACTTCAAACCTTTATCAGTTGTAAATGCATACCTAATGATTACTTTCAGAAAGTTTTATTGGAATCCAGTTTGTAGTTCATAAGATATTTTGCTAACAGACAGATGCAGGTGATGTCAATATTAAATTGCTAAGTTTTAAAAACTGATCTCATGTAATTTATTAATGCCTTGAGCATGTAAGAGGGATAACTCTCAGCTACCACCAGACCAAATTTCAGCTCAATATCTGAAAAAGTGACTGAGTTGTAGCCACTTTTATGTTTGATGAGGTTGCATAGCCGTGGCAGCCATCTTGAATGGGGTTGACTGCAAAAAGTTGCTTTAAGACGACAACAATCCACTTTGGATTTCAGACTAGTCTTTAGTTCATCGATCTGTTCATGTAAATAATCAGTTTCTCCAAACTGAGGTCATTCAAAGAGTTATCCATAACAGGTTAGATAATGACTTCTGAAAATCTTTTCACAGAACCTCAATTTAAAAAACTGAACCATTGCTTTAAGCACAAATTAAATGTGTTTGATGTGCAACATAACTTTTTAATCATTTTGTTCATTCTTATTAAGGATTTCCATCAGGGTAAATGATCCTGAGAACTATCATAATGCTTTAGAACAGTTTTCTGCATCTCTGTGAAATTGCACTGAAATCCTGAGCAGACAGGATGTTAAATCACCGACTGACCTTCCTGCTCTCTGCTCTTTATCTCTCAGCTGCGTAACGCCATGGTAAACAGGAGGACGGGGACTTTCTCTATGGAGGTGAAGAGGACTGTGGACAGAGGGGTGAGGCTGCAGATAAGTGTCCACCTATCAGATGATGGTTGTCCTCTCTGATCTCTCAGGACTAAATGAGCTTTTTCTTTATTTTTAGAGGCGTGTGCTCAAAATGCACAATGACTATTACTACACTGACATCAAAGGAACTCCATTCAGGTGAACAAAAAGTTTAACTATATTACCAAATATTTTTCTGTCAGTTTCAGTCAAACAGTGGTTATCTTGTGTTTGTGGCTCCAGTGTTGGAGTAGCTCTCTCAAGAGGTCATGGGAAATACTTCTTCAGAGGAAACGTGTCTATGGACGCAGGTACTTCTTTTGTTTCGGTGTCTGGATAAGGATTTTACAATGTCTTGATGTTACTGGAACACTTGTGCTCATGTCGGTGCATCAATCAGAGCCGACCAGCACTGCTGAAGCGTTACTGACTTATGTGTGTTTTTTTGTGTTTTTTTTTCTTCTCAGGACTCCGTGATCTGGAACAGCCAGATGTCGCCTTGGCAGATGAATGGTGAGGCAGAGGTTGTGAAAAGTGGTCGCTCATGCATTATGTAGGTTACATCACTGCGAGGTTCTAACTGTTACTGGGTCACATAGGACCTACTGCAACACGGAGGAGAAGCACGAGCACCGTCACCTGAGCCAGATTCAAGCCATAAAGCTCTTTATGACGGGCCGCAAATCACATTTCAAATGTAAGGGCCAAACCAGCCTGTGTGCAGATCGTTCAGATTTTATTTTATTTTATTTTATTTCACCATTATGTAGAAATAAGTGGTAACATTGTAGGAGGGGTTACAATGAATCATATGTTTTGTATCTGATCCTGCAGGTGACAGAGAGTTGATCCAGGAGGTGTTGTTTGATGCTGTGGTCACTGCGCCTCTCAAGAACTACTGGAATAGTTTGGCTCAAAACAAATCAGAGTAAGAACATTTCAGACTTTAAGTCCTAAATAAAAGATACGATCATGTTTCTTGTTTTCCTTTAAGCAATTGAAAGAAATTGTCATAATAAATGTTCTAAAATAGATTTCTACTAAGACTAATATATAAAAAAAACATTTAATATTTCAGAAAAACGCAACATTCCTGAAAAACTTTTAGATGACAACAACTGGACAATTACAACATTTTTTAATTATTATTTTACATTGATTGAAGGCCTTTTTATCAGTTTAATATTTAAATAATGTGGTGGTAAAAGAGTGTTTCTCGCTCTCTCAGAAATCCAGACAAAGGAGTGGAGATCGCCTTCCTGGGAACACGGACCGGTCTGTCCAGAACCAAACAGTTTGTTCCCACTGATCAGCTCTCCAATCAGTGAGTGCTGCCACCCAGCTCGTCTCTGATCATCTGACTGGCTTTGATTAATCCAATCATTCAAATCCTCACCTGGGTTTCGTTGTCTGTGCCTCCTCCAGAGACCTGCTGACGGCTGAGGACAAGGAGGGGGTGTTCAACGCAGATCACTTCCCTCTGTGGTACAAGAGAGCCGCAGAGCAGGTCGCCGGCACGTTTGTCTACTCCATCCCCTTCAGCACAGGTGGACGTGAAGCTTTCACTTCATCCAGCATGAGCTGAATGTTCTGTTTTCACTTCATTTTCTATAGTTTTAGAAACACAGAGCACCTGTTTGCAGTGAAATGAACCACAGCTGGAGAACTCGTGTGAAAACTGCCAGCGTTCACATCATAACCTTTAATGTTCAGTCACTGCAACCATGATTAGAGCCATGTTGGTGGAGAGGAAGCTCTAACTGGGCATGATTATTGTAAATTTCTAAATAAAATAAAAACCATCTTGATCTTCAGAGTAAAGGCTGCCATCTGGTGAGCAGAAAAAGTAACCAGAACAGTTTCTCCGCTTTTCTTTTTTTTTTCTAGCTTTAGAAAATAAGAGCGTGGTTTTGGCCAGCACAGCCATCCAGCTCCTTGATGACAGAAAATCTCCAATTGTCGCTGGTAATGATTTTTATTTCATAAAAACAACAACAGCTTTACTCATCCTGTTGAAACTCATTATTTTTACTCTCACTCAGCTGTAGGACTCCAGATGAAACTCGAGTATTTTCAGAGGAAGTTTTGGACGGCCTGCAGACAGGTAGACAACCTCGACTCCAAACTACTGAAACATTAAAGAGTTCCAACAATGTTAAACTAAACTATTGTTTTGTGCTCAGTGCACAGCTCTGGATGGGAAGTGTAGCATTAGCTGTGATTCTGAGGTAAAAAACAAACAAAATAAAAACACATCATACCTCTGCCTTTTTAGACATTTATTATAACAGTTGTTGTTTATCCTCCACAGGACATTAACTGTTACCTGATTGACAACAACGGCTTCATTCTGGTTACAGAAGAACAGTCTCAGGTAAAATCTGTGTGTTGATTTCTTCACATTTCTCTGAAGGTTCATCCTAACCTCGGTTACTTCATTTCTTCTTTTGTTGGGTTTTAAAAGCATCTGGGACTTTTGTACACACTGAAAACATTTCTTTGTGACTTTAGGAATCACAGGTGTTTTATAACAGTTACAAAGGTTCAAAAAAACAGAACTGAAAAATGTCACAAAAACTGGTTAATCCATAAATAATAAATAAAGATATAGTCAGTCATACAGTCTCTCTTAGACAGGACTCTTCTTTGGAGAGGTGGAGGGAGCTGTGATGAACAAACTGCTCCAGATGGGATGTTTTAAAAGGTTGACGACACAAAAACAAAATTTCTGTCTGTTCTGTAACCAACTTTTAATAAAAAATGTTGTTAAAACATGTGTTTTTTTTATGTTTTCTCCAGGGTCACCCTGTATGACTATCAGGCTCTTTGCAGAGAGTATGCTGGGAGCAGCGACAGCGCACGCACTTTATCAGATGTAAGTGTGAAAGACAACTTTAAATAATAGAGATAAAATAAAACTAACTGTGTTCAAGTGCATTCATAGAAACTAATATCTAAATATAAGAGCAAAGTGTCAGATGATCATGTCTGAGTTGGTGGAAAAGTTTCTGTTCTATTAAAATGTTAAAGATTTGTGCAAAGTTGACCTTTTTTCTTCTTTTTTTTTTACTTTCAGCCTTTTTCTGTGGTCAAGTGGCTGCTGACAGAACTCATCATGTAATAATCTTTAAAAATTAGCTTCATTTACTTATACTTTTGTATTTATACAAATAATATTACAAATTATTGTTGTTGTTTTTTCAGTTTTTTGCTAGAATTCAACCTGTACAGCTGGTGGAACGTGGATCTGTCAGTGAAAGGTAACTTTAGGTGACCGTCCACTTGAGAACACAGCTTCCCTCAGTTTCTGTGGTTCAGCTGAGCTCATTTTTGTCTCACATTCAGCTCAGAGATCTGGTAAAACCATGATGGTGCCCTGTGACACAGAGTACCCTGCCTTTGTCTCCGAACGCACCATCAAAGAAACGACAGGAAACATCGAGTGTGACGGCTGCGTCAGGTCAGACCCCCATAAAAATGTTATTTTAAACTCATTAAATAATCTTTTCTTTAGAAAACTCGAAAGCCTTTTTCTCCATTTGCTGCAGGTCTTTTGTCATACAGCAGATTCCCAGCAGCAACCTGTTCATGGTTGTTGTTGACAACAAGTGTGACTGCAGCAGTAGTCCTCCTGTAACCATGGATCCCATCGAGATCATGTATATCCTTTACAAATTAAACATAGTCTGAATGGCTGACCTTTTTATATTTTTATCATAAAAATATGTATAAAATGCTCACTTTATTAACAAAAATTCAATTTAATTCAATTTAAAGTTTGGGATTTTGTCACGTTGAGGTTATAAATCAAACTGTTTCTTTTTTTTATTAGTTTTGTGCTTAAATTTCCATTTTCATCCTTGACTCCTTTGAACACAACGAGTCGTTAAAATGTGACAGACTGAAGCTTCAGAAGGACAGAAAAAAGCCAGAGTCGTGTCATCCGTTCCACCCTGAGGTGTGTGTTCATTTTACACATTATGAGCGTTTAAATTGAATAATCAGTGGAAACCTCTTCTCTAATGCTCAGAGACTGAACAGAAGTAAACATGTCATTTTAATGATCTGTTTTATATTTCATAAACTTTGTGTAAAACAACTTTTTTTTTAATTGTTCTGGATTTGTCTTCAAAAACAACAATAAAAAAGACAAATAAAAGTTATTTTGATGTGCTGTTCTGCGGAAAGTTTAGGAAACAACATTTTACCTTTTGAAGATAGTGTAAAAGTGTCCATTAAGGACCACTATCTCACATTTTACCTGTTTCTCTGCTCCAACACCTAATTCAGTGGCTGAAGTTCTGCAGAAGCCTGTCAATCACTCATGTCAGGTGTGTTGGAGCAGAGAAACCTCTAAAACATGCAGGCTTGGGCCCTCGAGGACCATTTGACATGTCTGGTTTGATGTAAAAGTGTTTAAATCTGACTGCAGAAGAACAAGGTGGAGTCTTAAAGCAAATGAAAATGCATTTAGTAAATTTACCACCACATCAGTTTTGCATTTTGCAGTTTTTTCATCAGATTCTATATTTATTTGCAAACACAAGTAGCTGCAGCAGCAGGCTGTAGCACCTCTAGTAGGAATATAATAATGGTTTTGCCTCAGTACACTGCAAAAAGTGTCCATATAGCAAAGTCTTACAATGTTTTATCCAGCCAAGAAGTATTTTTGATCTTGTTTTAAAACTGATATAATAAGCAAGTGATTAGATTATTAATAATCTTGTTAGCCTAGAAATGTTTCTTTGTTTTAAGAAGTCTTACCAAGTGCAACTGTCTTACTGCAATGGCAGATTATTTTTTAATTTAAGAAGATACAGACTATAATCTATTATTTAACTTATTATTAGATGGCTAATTTTTTCAGTGTAGTTACGTGATGTGAAACTGATCGCAATTTAAAGGTAATATTTGTATAAACATTATTGTTTTAAAATAACAGCAGTCCACTTTGATTTGACACTCGTTCATCAGTCAGACAGAACTTAACTCTGAGAGCTATCTGCAGCAGGTAAGATAATAATTGTTAATATGTCTGCAGACAACCATGCACCAACAAAACTTAAGAAATGCTTCAACCTATATCCCAAGTCCAACACATTTCCTGAAAAGCAACAGTATTTCACAGTGTTTAATAACAGGTTTAAATCCAAAAATCTATGTCTTGTGCAGGAAAATGCCATGGAATGTGGCTCAGCCTCTCGCCTCTCCAGTCATCTGGTGGTCAACCTGCTGACTCTGGTAGCAGCAAGCATCAGCAGGTGACCCTGAGCTGCAGAACGTCCTGTCAGTGAAGAACTGACCCAACAAGAAGGCGCTTAGAAACACATAGAGAACATGACTGAACAGAACTGACTTTGTTCACCTCTGCAGCCGGCATTATTCTATACGACAAAGTCTTTTCCAGTAGCACCGAGACGCATATCTATTAAAGCAGAAAACACTAAATAGTCCGAGAATAACTCGAGTGCTTGGTGACTTTGCAGATCTGTAGACTGAGAGTTTGTCCTGTCGTTCTTAAATGTGCGCTGAATTTATTTAAAGAGAAAAATGCCAAATGCGTCAAGAGCTTTCTTGTCTAAATCTAAACATGTTCATTGTGTAAAGGACGATATTAAGACTTTAAATGTTTGGGTTTTGTTTGTGAGAGAATAATAAAAGAATGTAAAAAAAAGCACTGTGAGCTATGAAAAGAATAAGGAGAAGCCTATTATTTTGGCAGTACATCAGAAAAAAACGTACTGCTGTGCATTTGTGGTTTTATTTCTCTAAATGTCTTTTTGTTAGATTTATAACTAAACCCATTTTGTGTCACAGAGAATAAAGAAACAAAACGTTTATACTGAGGGTGATTTATTCTGCCAGTTCCTCCTGGTTTTAAAGATGTTTAAGAAAAGTTATATGCATGATGAAGATGCAACTGTGTGTTTAAAGAATGTTACATCGGTGTATTCAGCCATAATTTGTCAAAATGTTCATATAATCTTCAACATGTGTCTAAGAAAGTTGATGAATAAACCGAAAGAAATATTTTCCTTCATTTGCACCCTGTGGTGTTTTTTCCTTGTGTATTTGTGTTTATGTTGAGATTTAAAAATAGTCAATAAAGCATTAAAAATAAAGTATATAAATATGACACAACAGAGAGGTAGTAGATAAGAACAATTTCAAATGTTGGCAAAACCAAAATAATGCAAGTACAAATAAATATAAACTGATATGTATTTTAGGTATAATTTAAATTTTGAACACAATTGAATAATAAAACAAGCATTCAATACATGTTACAGATCTTTCATGTAAATTAAATGTAATAAAAAGGTTTAAACGTCTAAAAATTTGGTTACCATTAAAAAAAGAGAAAGAAAACCATAAAATCAAGGATTTTTTTCAGGTTTTTTAAACACAATCTGGTCTGATCAAACTTGTTCAGGGACAGGATCTGCAACCTTTACTAACAAATGAGCCAACTATGGAAGACCAAAACTGACATAATTAAAATAAAAAGCATAAATATGTAAATGGACCAAAAAAAAAAAAAGAAATACACTAAAATTTACCAATTAAATTAAAAAGGAGAACTTTACCTCATGTTTTATAATTTAATTGACATTCATATTTATTTTTCCAGCTTTGTTCCAATAAGTTACATATTTTAGCACATATTTTACATTTTGCTGTTTTATAAAAAATATATCTATAAATTTCCTTTTGCTTGTAGATGCATATGTGTTTACAAAGGCAGGAAGGAAAACATTTACCTTTAAAATAAAGTTTAAGCTTTAAGCTAAACTGAAGCAGCACTAGCATGCAGGGGGCTTTCCCAATCAGTGGCTCCTCCTTCACCCTATCACTACACACTACACTCCCAGCTAGTCCCCTTGATGGCGCTGTAAGGTACAATTATACACTCTACTTTTGACAGATATATATATATATATATATATATATATATATATATGTTTCATGTGAGTATAAAAATGGCCAATGCATTCAATCTCATGTGTGGTTTTGGTCAAAGCTTCAAAGAGCAGCTGGTAGCTGAGAAAAACAGAATATATTGTAAAATCTTCAGTGTTGTCAAACTTACATCACAAACAGATTATCTCACCTCAGATATCTCTGTCATATGAGTGCTTCTTATATTAATAAATCATAATATTATAGATTTATTCTGCTTGTGTTAAAGAATGTTGCCTTTAAAATTAAAGGATAAAAAAATAACTCCAACTAGAAAAACTTAGACCAAAAAACTGTCATTTTATTTTGAGTGAAAAACATTTCAGCATTCTGCAGTAAACAGATTTAGAATTTTTGTTAATACGTTTACCTTCAGTTAGTTTCAGCATTATTTTTATTCTAACCTTGTCTATGAGCCTAAAGATTTAACACATTATTCAAGCTCCTGAAAACGATGAGAGGTTTTTCTTTGTGCAGCAGTCCTTGTTTATTTACTGAAATAAATTTGTAGACAAATATAAAAAAGTGACATTCTAACATAAATAATGATTATTTAATAATCATAATCACTTTTAATGTCTCAAAGATTTTCTGTTTAGTCCTTGTTTGTTTCAGTGTGCTTGCAAAGTGCAGTACGTTGTCTCTAGCGAGGTGGATGCTGGTTCATCGATGATGCTGGTGTAGACATGGTAAACATCAGACTTGTAAAGGAGAAAAACAAGAAGACATAAGACATACTAAAATGCACATTTATACAGAATATATAGAATATTCAGTTGTTTTTGCTTACATTCTCATTGTAGAAGGTTTGTCTACTCATTGGTTGAAGCTCTGCATGAAACAGACAAAAAGATTAAAAAACTGACTTTTTTTTTAGCATGATGCAGTTGATGTGTCGCAGTTAAAAGTCTGTATTGCTGTCAAATGAAATATAAAAAGCATTAAGGTAACAGGTAAATCATATTATATTTGGGCCAAGACATTTTACTTATGTAAATAAATTTAAAATAACTCTTGCTGCACAAACTAAGGTAAAACTCACCAATAGAAGAGTCGACTGCAGGAACAGAGGTGATCACGTTGTAACCACCGTCATGTTCAACAGGTGACTTGATTCATACCAGAAATTAAAACAAGAAAAAAAAGGAAAGTGGCGATCAGACAAATTCACCCAGCTATTTTAGAGTGTATGAATATTATACATGTAAAACAAATTACCTCTCTGTTATTGTCAGAATTAAGTCTTCCAACACCACCTGCAACAGAAGAGATAACATAAAGTGAATGTGGTGAATAAAGCACAGATACTGTGACGTTACTATGTGTGTACTTTACCAGGAAGGTTTGATTGTGATCTATGAAAAATAAAATAAAACAAATGAAATGTGGAATTTGTACACAAACAGAATTATACAACCGCACTTCTTAGAAAGTTGGGTAAAAATGTAAATTTTGCAAATCTTATAAAGTCACATTTTAGTCACAGTGAAACATAGTAAACATGTTGAAACTAAAAACTTCTATATTTGGGATTTTTTGGCAGCAACCAATCTCAAAAAATAAATATTTTAGAGAGGCTGAATGAAAGATTGTGTCTAAAATAGTGTAATAAATTCAGAATAAAGTTTCTTCATAGGAAAGTGGAAAGATTTTAAATCTTCTATAATTGACAGGTCATAAAATAATCATAGGATTTTAAGAATCTATAGATATTTTGAAAGAAATTGGATGAAATATTAGATGTGATTTCCACTGATTATTGTCTGTAAACACAGTTCAGAGTGTCGCCTATGCTGGTTAAAGCACTATCATGTAAACAAGAAGCCATGTGTGAACATCTTCCAGTCTTATAAAGGTACAGAAGAAAACATTTCTTACCTGGCATAAAAATAATTCTCTAAAACAAGGAGAACAAAAAGAAAAGAAGGAGAGTTGGAAAATATATTTAGTTACAGCTTATTTTGAATTCATGTGGTAAATATTAAAACTTCACCCAGAGGAAATAATATTTTGTGATTATTACATTCAAAACCTCATCCTTGTTTAAATTCCTGACTCACTAAATGAAAATACAAACAAGTGGTCCTGGATGATGGAGAAACCCAGTCAGGCTTTAGAAGTGAAGCTTTGCTGCTGTTCTTACCGGTTCTTTTCCTTCTTCTTCTTTGTCGACTGAAACAGAGAAGTGTTCCTGCAAGCATGACGACGCCCACAGCCACTCCAATACCAGGAGCAGCTACAGTCGAAACTCGGACCCAATGATCAATCCTGTTCGAAGGTTTCTGTTCTTTTTCTGCTGAGGGGAAAAGAACACAGTGTGTCACTCTCATTTCCTAAAGGATCAAAACAAAAGAAAATACAGAAAATTATATTAAAAAAACTTTTAAATTACACACTGGATGAAAGGTGCTAAACCTGTTTATAAAATAATTTCATTGTCTGTTATAAGAAAACTTCAAAACTTTAGTCTTTTTGTTTATATGAGAGCTGTTTATAAAACTAGTATTAACTTTGATCTATGTCCAAAAACAGGATTTTTCTGAATTTTGTTTAAGGTGGTTTTGAAAAGACTCTTTATCACATTTAACAGGTTCTTCTATATTGATTCACAACTGAGTGTTAGTTAAGGTGGTGTGTGAAGGCAGGTTATTTTCAAATCTGCTTTATAGTTTCTGTTGTTGTTGGGGAAAGTTTATAGAAACCATGTGGTTGATTATAAAGAACACCTCATTGCTCAAAATAAAAAACATCACAGTGTTAAATAAAACACACTGTGACAAAATGACACTGCCGTGTTGAAATAAATATAGATAAAGATATAGATATATAAATATATAAATAATTCATGCACAGCACCAGAGTCTAACTTTCATTTTTGTAAAAAAAAAAACACTAAACATGTTTTGCACTTAAATCAGAAAAAGCACCAGAATCTAAAAACAATAAATATTTTCAGCTCATTTTTTGTTAGTTTTATATGTTATCCTATGAGACAAGAGAAAATGATCTAGGTTTTTTTTACTCACGTGTAACTGAACCCGAGGCTGCTGGAGGTGTTCTAGAAACTGCTTAAAACAAAGAAAGTGTGTGATTTTTATGTTATACAAAAATACTTAAAAACATGTTCTGATCAGACCTAGTTGGATGATTGTGTCACTTGTAACTTCTTCAAATGATCTTTGGGATGTAGAGAGTGAACCAGAGGTCTCAGCTGCTGTAGAAACAGTTGGATCTGTAATAAAACACACATTTCTGATAAAACATGTTTTACTGAGTGTCCTGTTCTCATCTGGTCTAAAACAAAGATGCACCTGATGCAGGTTTCACTGACGTCAGGGAAGTAGAAAAGAAACTCTTTGTGCTCCATGTTGGTGAGCTGACAGTCAAATCTGATGGTTCAAACAATGTTTTAAATGCAGTGAATTCAGTCTTTGGTCTGTTGTGATAATATTACTATGAAGTTTACAGGTAAATCCTACCTGTGGTCACACTGACAGCTGCTGTCTGAGAGGTGCTGGAATCTGTTTGAACAACATCTGTAATGAAAGAAGGTGAAGTCAGAGGTTTGTGTTCATGTTTGTGTTTCCAGACTATAAAATTATTATATGTCATTTACTATTGTTAAAAACATTTCAGTTATATTTCTAAATATATCCCAAGGTTATTTTAATAAGAAAAGATTATATAAATAGGTGACCATTTAATTCACTTACTTTGTATATTGACTGAGGTGATGTTGCTGTTTGGAGACTGATGTTTTCCTCCTCTGAGCTCCACAGTATAATAACACATTAATTCAACCTCAGCAGGTGAACTCTGAGTGATCAGAGACAGAAGCTCACGTCCTCTCAGGGTCTGAACACAGGAGATGTCTTTGGTTGTTTTTGATCTCATGAAGTACAAATGACACTGATTCACAGAAACAAATGATGGAGCCGAACAGTTTACTGTGACTGAGTCTGTCTCTGTGATCAGAGATGGATTCACCCTCAGTTCAGGCTCAGGAACTGAAAATAAAAATTTCATTGTAAAGCAACATGCTTTGAGATATTTTAGTGATTTTTGCATTAACTCACAGACTTTACTCACGCTGTAAGAAGACTCTGGATGTGTTACTCTCTGGAGACTGATGTGATGAAAGGTAAGAACATGTGACGTCAACTTTAGCAGGAAAACTTTGTTTTGATAAAGACAGCAGCTCAGATCCTGTCAGATTCTTCAGACAAGAAAACCTTTTTGCAGGTTTTCTTCTTTCAAAGATAAAATAACAGTCAGTCACAGAAACAGATAATGGAGTCGAACAGTTTAATGTGACTGAGTCTGTCTCTGTGATCTTATCTCTGGTCACTGTCAGCATCGGTGGATGAAGATCTGAAAATGTGAGGAAACATTAAAATAGTCAACATAATTAGTTGGTACTTCAAACAGTTTCGGATTATTATTTTTTTTTTTGAAGCAGGTTAAAATCTAAAATAATCAACTGATGTTTTGTTATTTCAGTCACTCACTGTTTATGTTGATGGTGGTAGTGGGACTGTCTGGAGATATCGATTCAAAAACTCCAGTTTTGACTCTGTATAAACAAGTTGCTTTAACATCAGCAGGTAATCCTCTTCTGATCAACTTCAACAGTTCAGCTCCTGTCAGTGTCTGAACACAGGAG
>JARVGW010000682.1:17238194-17314032 GCA_031762495.1 Anablepsoides rubrolineatus
GTCACACTGACAGCTGCTGTCTGAGAGGTGCTGGAATCTGTTTGAACAACATCTGTAATGAAAGAAGGTGAAGTCAGTGGTTTGTGTCCAAAATATATTAGTTTCTAGACTTATATAAATTATTGTAATATGTCCGAGGTGAGTTGATGTTTGAATGAAAATAGTAGATACGTGAAAGTAAATGGCCAAGTTATACCTATATAACTTGACGAAACATCAAAGTTAAATTACAACTGGCCCTTTGAGGGCCACCATTATACTCATGTGGCCCTCAGTGAAAATGAGTTGGACACTCCTGATGTAGAGTATAATCCTTTTATTCACTTACTTTGTATATTGACTGAAGTGATGTTGCTGTTTGGAGACTGATGTTTTCCTCCTCTGAGCTCCACAGTATAATAACACCTTAATTCAACCTCAGCAGGTGAACTCTGAGTGTTCAGAGACAGAAGCTCACGTCTTGTCAGGGTCTGAACACAGGAGATGTCTTTGGTTGTTTTAGATCTCATGAAGTACAAATGACACTGATTCACAGAAACAGATGATGGAGCCGAACAGTTTACTGTGACTGAGTCTCTCTCTGTGATCAGAGATGCATTCACCCTCAGTTCAGGCTCAGGAACTGAAAATAAAAACATCAGAGAGGTAAAAAGATAAAAAAAGGTAATTTATGATATTTTAACACATTTTTTTTCTTACTGTTGTTATCTAATAAAACCTCCTGAATTAACTCACAGACTTTACTCACGCTGTATGATGATTCTGGACGTGTTACTCTCTGGAGATTGTTGTGAAAAAAGGTAAAAACATGTGACGTCAACTTTAGCAGGAGAACTTTGTTTTGTTAAAGACAGCAGCTCAGATCCTTTCAGAGTCTTCAGACAAGAAAACGTTTTTGCAGGTTTTCCTCTTACAAAGATAAAATAACATTCAGTCACAGAAATAAACGATGGAGTCGAACAGTTCAATGTGACTGAGTCTGTCTCTGTGATCAGAGATGAATTCACCTTCAGAACAGGCCGAGACGCTGAAAAATAAAAAAGGAACATCAAAGAGGTGTAAAACAAAACACTTTCTCAGTTTTTAACAGATCTTTTTAACACATTTGCTCTTAAGTAAGACATGTCATGCTTTTAAATCTTTCCTTTTCACATTGAAATCATTCATCTGTGGTCTATATAAAGTGGTACTGCAATGCTTCCATCTGAATTCCTGGTTATTGTAGCTTTACAAGCCCCTCTTTCACTCTTGTCCTGAGGTGTGTCTGAGAGCAACTCATTTTGGTGCTGTCTCTTTAAATCATGAGGCACTTTGTACCCCCCCAGGTCTCACTCCCAATGATCAGTGTCCACTCCAGCCCATTCAGCCATTTTTGTAGTTTTATAGCAAAGTTATCTAGTGGCACCAAAACTTTTTATTTACAAATGGATTTAAAAATGTCAACAATGGAAGACTTGTCCATCCAGGGTCTGATCCAGAGTCAGAGGAGAATGAAGATGACAAACCTGATGATGACGGATTCACAAAATTGAACTAGAAGTCTATAACTTTGCTTAGCAGTTGCAGCAAATACTGTGACGTTATTGTTCAAAGAACGTAACAGGGAAGAAAAAAGTGGATTTTGCATGATTTGTCCCATTTAAACCTCCTGCATTAACCCACACAGTCTTTACTCACTCTGTATGATGATTCTGGACGTGTTACTCTTTGGAGATTGATGTGATGAAAGGTAAAAGCATGTAACGTCAACTTTAGCAGGAAAACTTTGTTCTGTTAAAGACAGCAGCTCAGATCCTGTCAGAGTCTTCAGACATGAAAATGTTTTTGCAGGTTTTCTTCTTATAAGCTTAAAATAACATTCAGTCACAGAAACATTTGATGGAGTCACACAGTTTAATGTGACTGAGTCTGTCTCTGTGATCACCAGTGGGTTCACTTTCAGCAAAGGTGGATGAAGATCTAAAAGTGTGAGGAAACATTAAATGAAGCAACATTAAAAACTTATATACATCCTTTGTTATTTCAGTCACTCACTGTTTATGATGATGGTGGTTGTGGCACTATATGGAGATATAGATTCAAAAACTTCAGTTTTGACTCTGTATAAACATGTTGCTTTAACATCAGCAGGTGATCTTCTTCTGATCAACTTCAACAGTTCAGCTCCTGTCAGTGTCTGAACACAGGAGAAGTCATCGAAGCTCTTTTTATTTTGAATAAAGAAATCACACTGAGACACAGAAACATTAGATGGAGTCACACAGGTTAATGTGACCGAGTCTGTCTCTGTGATCACAGCTCGATCCACCATTAGTTTAGGCTGAAGAAGAGCTGAAAGATCAGAGGGAAATATACATTAATATGGATCACTTTAAACAAGACATTTAGAAAAAACACATATTTCAAAAACAGCAACTTCAAACTCAAACTAACCTTCTGCTTTGACATCAAGAGAAAAAACTGTTGGGGAAAAAGATAAAAAATGGGTTTTCATGTCTAGCTTTATAAAAATGTTCAAAAACTATAATAAATGAATAATAAACTACAGAAAATAAAACAACCTGATCAGACAGTAAACTTACTGATGAAGATGATGAGCAGCAGCAGCCATGCAGCCATGATGAAGCAGAACAGAACACTTTGTCTCTTGTACATAAACGTGGACCTACCTTAAATTTAGGAAGTTTCTCACAAGAAAACCACTAACTCAGAAGTGAATAGTACTCACCACTGACACACTGACACACACACCTATTCTCAGAGGCTCAGTTTACTAACCCACAGTGTCGACTCACTGACCTGTAAAATGTTTGTTGTGTTTTGTTTGCTGTCTTTCTGACTTTTAACTGACATATTTTACATTAAGTCTTTAAAATACTCATATGGTGAGACTCGGGTGTTGGACTAAATAAAGTCAAAGTCAAACTGTGACTGCAGCTGGGTTTCATTATTTTTGCTTTATTTATTTTTTTATCCTTTATTTATACAGGAAAATCTCTTGAGAATCATTGTCTCATTTACAAGAGAGACCTGTGACACACATTACAACAAAATAACATAAAAACAATAATAATACAATTTATATAACACTTCTAAAAATCAATAATCTAATAATCAATAATAATGCATTCACACTGCAGGTCATAGATTAGATTTTTTTATTTATTTATTTGTTTTTTTATCAGATATTTTCATCTGTTGCTGTAACTTTTCAGTCATCCAGGACATGTGAAATGAAAAGAAGAAGGACAAGCAGTTGGACATCTGTTTATCTGAAGACATGTAGAGTTCTCCCATCAGTTTGATAACATTTTAAATTCTTGGATTGACCCAATCTGCTCATTACATGAGTAGTCATTTGAAATGATAATCTAGCATTTAGAGTCACTTTGTATAACATCTGATAATTTGCATAAAGTCAAAAACTAATAAAATAACATTTAAAAAAAAAACTGAACATTAGGAACATTTTAACAAAAAAATAATAGCAATGAAACACACACATTTTTCTTTTGTGTAGTTGCAGTTGTTTGCTATCTTGGGGTGGGAGCTGTGCTTGTATACTCTGAAAACCCCTGCATCATCAAAGAAAGTTTTTCACTGACAACAAATACAAGTGTCTGTGCCTACAGACAAATTTTCAAAAGTTTTTTAAAATTTTGAACTTCCCATGTGTGATCACACTGGAGAGTTACAGGTCCTGCTGAAGCTTGTTCCAGTTGGAGAGGCCAGAAAAAGAGAATGCTTTTTTGACAAGCTCAGTACGCATTGAAGGAATGAATGTATAAAGTCCTGAGAATAAAGGCTGTGGTATTGTTATTTGTGTGAACATGATAAGTATGATGGAACCAGCTGGATAATGGATTTGTAAATGAAAGTGCACAAAGTGTAAGAGTCTGCAAGTGTAAAGAGTGGGCCATTTAACTAAAAATATAAGGTGCAATGGTGAGTGAGGGCTTGATAAATCAAAAGGCTCCATGATAGACAGCGTCCAACAGATGTAATGAGCTGGCCGGAGGTTTTCATATACGCAATATCCCCATAGTCTAGAATACTCATAAAAGTGACAGAAACAACTCTTGTTTCCAAAAAAGAAGTTTTTAAAGCAGATTTTCAATGTGGGGTTTAAAAGTTTTTATCTATGGTGATGCCAAGATATTTATAAGATTTTACAAAATCAATGGGCACATCTTGTTTGGTAGTAATTATAGGGAAAAATGTGGGCACCTTCTTCTTGTTAAAAAATAACATGTCATTGGGCTTACTTGCATTCAGTAACAGTCTAAGTTGTAATAGTTGAGACTGAAAACTGTCGAAACAGGACTGAAGTGCTCAAAAACAAGGGAAACTGAATTTGCACCACAACAAATTACTGATTCATCTGCTTAAAAATGCACAGCTGAACTTGTGAGACCATGGCCCAAACTGATTATAGATGATAAACAGTATAGGTCCTAAAATTGACCCTTGTGGAAGGAGTGTCTATATAACTTGATGTCTGACAACCTTATTTTACACACTGTTTACAGCTAGTCAGATAATTTAGAAACCAACCCACAGCTTGTTCAGTAAACCCTGTGTACAAAAGCCTTTGACACAAAATCTCATGATCAACCGTGTCAAAGGTCTTGGACAGATCTATAAAGAAGGAGGTACTGTCCCGTGTTGTTTTTTAAAACCCGACTGGTAATGTGATAAAATATTGTTTGAATACAAATATTGCTTAATCTGTTCGTTGATAATCTTTTCAAAAATCTTTGCTAAAATACACTTAATTATTTAATGTGGTTGGATCACCACCATTTGAAAAAGGCAAAATATATATATATTTATTAATAATTATTCAGAGTCAGTGTTGATACAGAGACCTTCTAAGCTACTGGTTCTGGTTCTTTTCATCAAACACATCATGTGTCTCAGCTGAGGTTCAGTTCTCAAAATGTGTAGTTTTGGTTCCCCTGCGACGTCACACTGAGAGATCAAAACAAACTGAACCAATAAACACCAGCTCCTCATGACCTTAAACTGTTAACGTATAACTGGCTGCATTTATTTATTAGATAAAACAGGGGTGTTCAAGGTTTTTCAGTCTGGGACCCCCAAACTGATTGAGAGACAAAACAAGGACCCCCTATATTTAAAGAAATTAACAAATTAAAAAATGTCTGCATTTGTGACTGAAATACATTATTTTATGCCTCCATTTATCAATTTTCTACATGATGGAATAATGATGTTTAAAGACAAAGTATTAAAAAAACACATTTGTATGACCTCCCTTTGGTACCTCTCATCACTGAAGACCTCTTAAATAATAAGGTTTTGTTCTTGGTCAAAACAAACTTAGCAAACATTCCTTAAAGGGATACTTTGAATACATTGAAGTGAGGTTATGTAAAGTTTTCATCAGCAATCAGTATCTTACCTGCAGTACAACAGTCAGAGTTCAGGGGAGTTGAGTTAACAGTTAGTCTGAGCCATCTTTAAATAACTCCAGTCTCAAGGTATTGTTGTGAATCAAGCAAAAGCTGTTTTAAAAACTTTTATTTAAGGTTTAGCCAACCAAACAACAAGCAATGATAAATAAAACAAGGCAGAGTTGGTTACAAACGTAATATTGCTTAAAAATATTTAATTGTATTTTTTCTAACTTAAACTGTTGTATTATCAAAGAGGTGATTTAAATGTTATCTTTTGTTACCAGAAACACTTTTTAGTAGAATATTACAGAATTAAATGTGTTTCATCAAAAAAAATAATAATAATAATAATTAAATGTGGTATAAAAGCAACACAGAGACAAAAGGAGAGCTCAAGGTGCTGCTTCAGTATAAGTAAAGCAAAGTGAAGAGCCACCAAACACATGAGGATATTAAGGCAGTCAAACTATATGGTTATCTGAGTCTTTTCTAAACATAACTCACAGAGTAAGTGTCAGCATGCAAAGTGAAAAGACACATCAGCTGAAAAAAACAGCACAGATGTCAACTGCAGCTGCATGCTTAGAGTTAAATTATTTTTACAAAGAATGGATTTTATGGTCAGTTTTCATTTCTTCATTATGTAATTTAAAAAAAACTGTCTACTTTCTCCTTTTTGAAACAAGCTGTGGTTCCGTTTATCTGCAGGAGGCTGTGTTTCCTTTTAGGAGATACAGGTGGGCTCTTAGAGATGGTGGTGTACACGTGATACAAGTCACACTGCAAGAAAAACAGAAACTGAGCATTTTGTTAATTAGAACAAAATTATCCCCTATAATAGGTGGCTGAAAAGAACAGAGTTGAATATGTTTTTATCTTACTAGTGTTGCCAGACATTTTTATAATACTCTTTAGTAAAGGCAAATTTGCCACACAGAGACCACCAAGACAAACGGTGAACAGACAGTAAACCCTATGTTGCCCGACAACACTTACATAGTCGTTTTGTGGCTCTGGCTGGTTACGTTTATCAGAAGTCGCTAGAGAAGGAAACAGATCGATATCAGTCACTTATGTTGTTAGTGTAGAATGAGAAGAAATGTATAATTTTTGCAGATATTTTACATATTATCTTTACTTCTATGTGTTGTTTTGTATTAAGACTTGGTTAGAAACATGGTGAAGACATGAAAAAGGGGGGCTGGAATGGTGCATAAAGCACATGCAAAGTCAGACTGAAAGTGAAGGAAAGCTGAGGGACTATAAGAGCAGAGGCTGATGAGGAGAGTGGAAACACCTGGCATAATGGCAACTGACAGGTGAGACTGACTGAGGAGAAATAAACTGGAAAACATGTTGGTGCATCATATTTGCTCACAGCTCTAAAAACAGCTTTCATTTTTAAGATGACTTAGAGGACATTATTATTATTATTATTAACAGACAAGTTCACATGCAGTGACAGCTCTGCAGCAAAACTTTGTTATAAAGTAACAACCCAATATTGAAGAGAGCTGAGAATCAGAAACAAGCTCAGATAGATACATCTTTACTGGACACAGGTCTCACCAGGTCTTTTAGATTTGAGACACGCCAACACAAATGCGATGATGCCCACAGTTAGTCCAGTAGCTGTCAGAAACAGTGTCCACATCAGTATCAGTTTTCCTGTTTGGAAGGCCACAAACATGTGTCACTTTTACTTCAACAGCAAATAACTGTGTTTCTGTACCAAATCACATTTTTTATTGAACATGGAAAAACACTGTGGGTCTAAAAAACTATATTTGTTAGTTAAAGTGTTACAAAAGAATCAGGGAGGAAATATTTAGGTCTCTAAATGACAGATTGATAATTGTTTCCCTGATAATGAAAAAAAGCTTAGTTTTTTTCTATAACAAATAGATGTTTTTCACCAGTAAACATCTTTGTTGTATTGGTCTCATCTGATTCACTGTCCACAAAACCTACAACAAAAAACAGAGATTTGTAGGCTTAGTTTCAAGAATGAAAAAAACAATCACAATTTAAACTTATCTTTACGATAGTAACATGCTGTCATAGTTACAAGAAAATATGTCATGATTATGGGATTATAAAAACTAACCAGTCTTAAGGATGAACACTCTTGTGAAAAAAAAAAACTGTTACCAAACATGACTTTTGTTCCACACTGCATATGAATGTTATCTACCTCAGAACACTATTCACAAAACGACTGTGCCCCCTAGTGGCAAAGTTAAAAACTACATCACAGTCCTTCCTTCAGTACAGGCCTATGTCAAGATGACTGCTTAACTTTTCTCATAACTATGAGTTTAAGATCTCATAATTATAAGATAAGTGGTCTATTTTTTTCCTTTGTTGGAGTCACAGGTGCTGTCACTCACCTATGCTGATGTTAGAGGGGTCACTGTGTGGAGACTGAAGATTTGAACCTCTCGTCAGTACAGTGTAAAAACATCTGACTTTAACCACAGCAGGCAAACTCTGCTGAGACATTCTTAGCAGATCAGTTCCTGTAAATGTCTTCACACAGGGGTGGGCTTTTGTTTTTTCTTTATTCAGGTAGAAAAAACACTGATGGACAGAAACATGTGATGGAGCCTGACAGCTCAGTGAGACCGACTCTGTTTCTTTGATCACCGAGGGGTTCACAGTAAGTTTAGCCTGGAGAAGAGCTGAAAATGCAGACAAAGAAGAGAAGAAACAAAGGAAAAAAGATTGTTGATTTGACATGGTAACATTCATATCATTATCCAGTGAAAACAACAGACACTGACCTTGTACCTGACAAAACGAGCCTGTTGGAAACAAAACAAAGTAAACGTATTTATAACGTGAACAGTTTTCACTCATCTCTATTTTTGTTCTTTCTAAATTTAATAAAAACTGTAAACAAATGATAAAAAGTAAGAAGAACATAAAATATATCAAACTCTTCAAAATATTTGCCACACAATATTAACAATTCATAGAAGTGACTCACACATGAGGACGATGATAAATTTGTGTCCAGCCATGATTAGGACAAAGTTCTTCTGAGAAGATGAACGTCTGACTGAGTGAAGATGGACGTGCTTCTAACCACAGTGAGTGTTTAAATAAATCTCACATACAGGCCACAGACACACAACTTCTGCCTTTATAAATAATCTTAACATGTTCAAGTATAAGAATATTTTTGTGTATATCGTCAGATGTTTCTTCTAAATCAGACTTGTGTGACCGTGGAACTCATTAAACACAAAAAAAGGAGCAACAGAAAAAACTTTTGAAAAATATGTTTTACAGACATCATTTCCTCTCTGGACAATTGTGTAAAATTTCGAGCTAAATATAAAAACAAGTTTAAAGGACATTATTATCCATTTTTAATAATCATCCAAAATTTTATGCAAAATTTAAAGGATTTTGTAAGCTTTCTGGTGAATGTACACAGTATATGCACTCAATTTGTTTCTCCACTAATCAGAAGGAGAAAAAATTATAATGACTAGTTTTCCTCCTGATTTCATTTTAACTTGACTTATTTTATTTTATTGATATCTTTATTGTTGCTGTTTTATCTAATATTTACTTTGTGTGCAGACGTTCAATCACTTTGACTCCCTTGGTTTGTTGTTTTGTACTTCATTCTTGTTTATATTTTTTTATTTAAAAAAAAAGCCAGCCAATCACTACTTTCCTTACTGAAGAGTCAAATTTGTGCTTTATTAACTTTATTATGCATTAGTTGTGGCAGGAGGTATTTGTCATTCTGAACTTCCTATTGGTTGTGTAGATACAACTTCAAGCTGCTGGGTAGGCCTACTTCAACATTTCTCATTTGGCAACACTGGGTGCTGCAGGGGTCACCCAGAGCACAAAACAGGATAGAACCGCCCCTGCATCTAATCAGCTTCTCATGTGATTCACCTGGTCACGTTTCACCAGACGTTAATGCATAAAGTCAACTTCATGGAGGGTAGTGTTTTCCTCTTTTTCTGCTAGTCTGAGTTTTGCGTCTCTTTCACTTTTGGCGATGCCGCCTAAAAAACCAGCAGCGGACTCTCCTCCTCAGCCGACATCAAGCAATGCCCCTGTGGAGGAGCCAGCTGGAAAGAAGAAACCTGGTTCGTATGAGAACTTAAATCAAAAACACATCTTTTTGACGCAGTTTTTTTTTAATATATTTTCTCTTTGCAGGTCCTGCAACGCTGCGCAAACTGACCTCTCATCCGTCCACGGCCGTCATGGTGCGCGAGGCGCTCACAGACTTGGACTCACGCAGAGGAATTTCATCCCAGGCCATCCAGAAGTTCATCAAGGTGAGGTACCCCTCAGCAGATGGGGTCATGCTGAAGCACTTGGTCCGCAGAGCTCTGATAAAGGGACTAGAGAGCGGGACTCTGGCCAGGCCCCCCAGCTCCACTCTCACTGCAGGCGCACAGGGACGATTCAGGGTAATGCAGGATTTGACCAACAAATGGGAGTTTTAAACAAATTAACCAAGCTGGTTTTAATGTTTCTTTTGTTTTGTTTTAAACAAGCTTGTACTAAAAAAAGATCCAAAGCCAAAAAAGGAGAATGCTGATCCAAATATGGAAAAGGCTCCAAAGGAAGTCAAAGAGGGGGTTAAACGGCCCAAAAAGACAGGTAGGAGAAAAAGGAAACTTAAGCTTCACCTTTGGTGATGATCAATGGATGCTTTGCACAAAAAGTAAAGAAATTTGTGTTTGGTAGATTATTTGTAACAATGCTTCTTGGCAATAAAGCCTGTTAATTTTCCCTTTTTAAAATGGTGCCATGTTTGTGTGATGAGCAGTGTGGGTTGTGCACACAAAAAATGTCTCATCTGTCATTGTCAAAAAGCTTATTTTTCTGTAGCTATTGACAATGGTCTTGAGCTTCAAGTGCTGCCAGTCTGGATGTATTGCCAAGAAGTATTGTTACAAGTTACAACAAAGCACAAAATGTAAGGAAATGTTTGTACAAATCAACTAAACTTAGAATTATCTGCCAGAGGAGACCTTTTCCTTTTCTCTTAAAGGTGCGGCTATAAAGAAAACTGCTGCAACTGAAGAGCCAAAGTCTACAGAGGTGAGGTTTTTAGTGAGATAAATACTCTTCATCAATTCTTGCATACATGTAACCGCCTAGAATTGGTCAAATCATGTATCAAAACACTGGTGCATAAAACAATAACTTTTGAGGTTGAGATTGCTTGCATGCTTTTATATTACTGTTTTTATTTTTTGCTGTGCAGTGCTTTGGTTGCCTTTGTGTATGTAAAGTGCTATATAAATAAAGGTTTGATTGATTGAACACGCTTCTTTTTAACCTTGAGTGTGCTGGCTGCTCATAAACTATACCAATAATTGTGTGTGTTGTGCAGGAGTAGCAGTTTGGCTTCTTTGGATCCAGTTCCTCTTGCACTTGTTCTGAGTAATGTGCAAAACTGTATTATGTTTTTAATAGAACCTGAAGCCGCCCAGGAAGGCCAAGAAAGATGAAGCGGCTGCTCCTGCCAAGAAACCGAAGGCTAAAAAAGCTGAGGCAAAAGAAAGCGGTGAAGGAAGCTCTGACTCAACCAAAACTAAAGCAAAGACGACAAAAGAGCCAAAAACTGGGAGAGATTCCCAGAGCAAAGCTGCAAAGGCTGCTGGTGATGCTCCTGTCACTAAGCCAGCAAAACGAAGGAACAAGTGAACTTGGGAGTTTTTAAATATCTTTTTTTTTTTTCTCTCTAATAAAGTTACTTTTTAATTAAGCAGTTTCCACACTTCATTTGTTGAGGATTTCTGTCAAAATGAAGCTTATGACTCATCACATCAAAATGAGGATTAAGTCTAAAAGTGGGGAAATGGAGAAAAAGGCAAATAAGGTGTTTTGATTAAAACGTTTGCAAAAATTGTCTTGTCAAAACATGAATAAATGCCTTATCAATGTACCATTTGAATAAACTGTCTGAAATATAATCACAAAACAAAAATTTGAAGCAATTTTTTTGAGTAGTAGCAACAAAAAATGATTTTTAAGAAAAATGCATTCAAGTTTGGAGATTTTCCATGTGAACTAGCAAAGTGTTGTTCCTTTCCAGCTGGAAATTTTCAATATTCAAATATAATCTGAGGTTTGGTGTTTATAAGGACATCAGAAATTCCTCATTAAAATTACATAAAATTAGGATTAAGACCAAATATTTACGTATTATTGTAACCAACAAGACAAATTAAGTCATGGATTTACTGATATCAAAATGTAGCTTTTAAAGCCAGGAATCTGAAAATATAATTGTCATTTTTACCAAATTTGACTTAAACTTCATTTTGATGTGATGGGTCTCACATGGAGTTCTGTGATCTTGGCTCATACATTTAAGGGTTAATGCTGAGAATCTGCAGAAGTTGAACCTGTATTAAGGCACAAAGCTACATTCATTGCACATCCAGAGATTTTTATTCATTTTTAAGATGCTGCAAAGGCAGGACGAGGATTGTATTTGGAAACGACCTCCATATACTTCCAGATGAG
Source organism: Anablepsoides rubrolineatus (assembly GCA_031762495.1). NCBI lineage: Eukaryota > Metazoa > Chordata > Actinopteri > Cyprinodontiformes > Rivulidae > Anablepsoides > Anablepsoides rubrolineatus. The sequence goes on from JARVGW010000682.1 coordinate 17,250,131, forward strand.
GTAGAGGATGGCTCCAAGAAACAGCCCACAAAGCATTCGACCGGATGGTTTAAGCAGGATAACGTATTGGGACGCCGTGGACACGAATACTAAAATGGATGTCAGAAATGCTAAAAGCATGCCGATGATTTTCCCAAGAACTCTCCGTGGTATGGTGTCATCATCCTTCTCCATGTACAGCTGCTGTTGCTGCTGCCTCTCCACGTCGAGGAGGCGTGAATGACAAGCTTCTATCGCCTCCTACAGACCAGAGCAGATCACAAATTAAAATTAATCTGATGCATACAGCTTCAAAATCAATCTGATTTGTTTTATAACCACAAAATGTTGGAGTAGATGCAGGGCACGTGTGAAACTAATCAAACAATTGAGATTCAGTGCCTTTTTAAGTTATGCATTATTTTTTTCACATCTACATCTTAAAACACTCACATGAAATTCTTTTCTTTCATGGTACGTGTAGTGAATCTTGTCTTTAGTGCTGATTAACTCTTCTTTCAAATTCCAAATCTCCCTCTCATGAAGTTCTGTCAAGTCAGCGAGTTCTTGTTTCAAACCGTCATACCTGCAAACCACTGTGCATCAGACAGGATTAGGATCTGTCAAAGGATGATCATGAGCATACACTACCTTATTTTGTCCTCTTCTAGGATCTCCAGGATCACCATGCGTTCCCGCTGATATTGTATTTTTTTTTTTTTTTATATATATATTTATTGAACTTTTTCCTTTTTAACAACAATAACACAATACAAAAACATCAACACAAGCTCAGCAATACCGTCCAAAAGAAAGAAAATGAGTAAATAAGAAATAAAATAATAAATAAAATAACCTAGGGGCGTTACACATTAACATACTTTACTGATCAAATCTAAGAGTTTACAAATGCTCGTGACAGAATGGTGGATACATGTTCTTCAGCATAGTCCAAAAAGGGTTTCCATATTTCTTCAAAAGTGTTGGTCTTGGAATGGACGAAGCATGTTAGAAAGTCAAGTGGGATATATTCCAGAATAATCTTCTTCCATCCAGAAATCGTAGGGGATTTATTAGAAATCCATTGCAACAAAATATTCTTTCGAGCACAGAAAGTCAGGATAGATATTGTATTTTTAAGACATCCAGGGATTTCTTGAGATGTTCTTGGGTTTCCTGGATCTGTTGGATCTCACCAAATGCGATGTCAAAACCTGACACCTCATCATTGGAACTGTCCATGGAGCTTATGGGTTCTTCAGCAGGAGAACAGGAGTTGGTTTCCGGACTGGACTGCATCTCTTCTAGATGAGAAAAACTTGAGCACCCTTGTACTGTAGCACATAGAGGTGTTCATAATGAAATAATTATGAAATATTTATCTATATGAATAAATATATAATCTGAAATATCTGAATGCATATACACATCTAAGCTTGTGAAAATTCTCATTGACTTTTAAAAAATGTGCCTATTAATATAAAACATTACTTCAATTTGATCCCCCCCAATAATAGCAGTTTTTTTCTAGCAAAATGTCTTTTTTCACAAAGTTATCTTTTTTGTCATAATGGTGTTTTCCCCAATGGCTTAACAAATGATACTTTTCAGCAGAATAACTGTCAATCAAGAGAAATGGGGCCATTTCAGTCATTCTGTTAAAAAGTATAGTTATGAAATAAGTAACCCATTGGGGAAAACATCATTATGAAATGAGATGTGAAAATTTGGAATAAAAGCAAAAACTGAAGTAGCAAGTTTAAAAAAAATGAAATAAAATAATATTAATAAAATAATGATGGAAATAACATTTTTAAAGGAGAATTTTTTTTTCATAATGAGTTTAGAATTACACATGCATTCAGTTAGTTCACAATTACATTATTAGATTAGATATTTATTATTTATTCACATAGATACCTATTTCACAATGTTTTTGTTTGCTTATGAACACTTTGGTTATTAACCGCCATGTTTTAATTAAACTAACCTTCCTACAAGTTTTCTTTGACAGCATAAATCGGAAAAATTAGGGAAAATGTACATTTATCTTTAAAAAAAAATCTGTAGAATTCATTTTTCCCCTCCTTGTAATCTACAATAAATTCGGTTTATGATGAATATTTAAGGTTTTGTAATATTTTAGGAATTTAAGATAACTTATTCATTAATTTCATTTTGTTAGAACAAAAAGTACTTACTTGACTTTAAAAGAAGCCTTAGATTGACGGACCAACTAAATGCGAGGAATCGGTGGGAGCACTTTGGCGATGCTAACTTTATGTAGCTAACTGAGAATGCTAACTGTTGTTGCTCTTTTGAATGCTGATGTTACGTCGCTAAGCAACAAAATGCTAAATGGTAATGCTAATGGGTTCTTGGCATAGACTTAAATATCACGTTGTTCAATGTTGTTCTATATAAACTCCTTGGTTCTTGGCTAACTTTGGGTGTTCTTATGTTGATAAGCAACAACGTGGACGTGTTTTCCTTGTTCTGTTGAACGTATGTAAACAAAGTTCACACAGGTTGTGTAAATGTTACTGGAGCCAATGTTAATGTGAAATAATGACATGTTGCTTGGAACTAAAAAATAAATAAATCATTTTATACTGCCCAATATTTTTATACTATTCACCATTGCTAATAATCAGGTGTAAAGTACAAGTACTTTGTAACTGTACTTAAGAAGAATTTTTGGGTATCTGTACTTTGAGTATTTTTCAGCCTACTTTTTACTTCTACTTCTTACATTTTCACACAATTATCTGTACTTTTTACTCCTTACATTAAAAAAAAAGGCAAGTAGAAAGTTGTTACTTTTATTTCATTCTTGCTTGTTTTCATCCTAGCTGCTTATTGTAAAAAATAAATACTATCTATATAAATTGTGCCTCCTATATAGAGTGAATTTAATTGTGGTTGAATGAGTATAAATATATCAAATTCTGATACCGTATTAGTTTTTACACAAACAAATCATGTCCCACTCCAGCAGGACATAATCATTAAAATAAAAGTGCCGTACAAAAGTATTTGTATTTCATGAATTAGATAGATGTCACCTCCTAATAAATGTAATAAATGTCATTACGTAACATCAAACTGCTCATTTTAAATCAATACTTTTACTTTTAATATTTAAATACAAAAAATATCAGATACTTTAAGGCTTTTACTCAATTAATAATACTAAAGGAGAGTTTAACTTTTACCAAAGTCATTTTTTGGTAAGATACTTTTACTCAAGTATCACTTTGTTGTACTTTATAAAACACTGAAAATAATTTAGCATTATGCATCTCAGAAGTTCTTGACATCAAACATAAATAGTTAAGACTTAAAATGTCACCTCTTAAAACAGCAAATTTATTTATTTTTAAAAAATAAAAACAACTAAAATGTATTACTATTTCATCTTCACTAATAGAAACAGTACGGAAGCACTAAGTCTTTGAGCAATTCAGCCGCTCTTCAAGTATGTTAATTGAGTTTGTCGATTATTCTTCTGCTGTGAAAACACTCCCGGTTAAGTAGCATCGTAGTCACAACTCAAACACAAAGTCTCTGATAGTAGTGTTCAGGATGTATCAGAATCAGTGTATTTGACTTCACACATCCAAAAGAAGCAATTCAAGAACCCAGAACATGTTTGATCCAGTGACAAATCTGATATCAAAAGCAATGTAGCTGATTTTGCAGGCACCCTGATCTTCGGTGTGAAGTTAGCTGGAAGAGGAGGATGTGGTAACATGAGCTGAAATTTTAAAGAGATTAAAAAAAAAACAGAAGTATGTTGAAAACCCAAAATTACAAGAGCAAAAAAATAAAAAGCGTACAAATAGAAACTTGACACTAAAGCCGCAGAACACTGTCAGCTTGTTACGGTTACAAACGAAACGTAAATAATAGCTGTATTAAAAAGTAGAAGTGACTTCAAAACAATACCAATTCAAAGTAAGACCCAAGTGAAAAACAAATCAAAGTTTTTCTTGTGTAAACAAATTCACTCAGAAGAGAGAAATCAAGTGTGCGGTTCTCTCAGCTCCTCCTTCAACTACGCTTCATTCACCCTTACAGCGTGTGCTTGTGCCACCATTGAAAGTCTTCGTCAACCATTCAGACTTTTTTTCTTCTTTGTTTGATTCTTCTCAAATCACACTTCAGAAAGTGGTAAAGTGACAAAACCTCTGATACACTCCTGAGTGTTTTGAGAGAAGTATATTTAAAAAGACGTGACAATTAAGACTCGACTTCCAGTATAGGTCCTCCCTTCACGTTTCAGTCTCGATGCCCAACGTCCTTTCATTTTTTGTATTTCTCTTTCACAGTCGGTCATCTGGGGTGCAGAAGAAAGCGATGCAGATACTCTGAAATGGCATCCCAGTGCCTCCACAGGAACGCGAGCAGGATTACGAGGAGTACCGTAGAAAGTGTGCGGCTGCGGGTTTTCATCAAGGGGACGACGCAGTTGGCCACCGTGGACACAAACACCAAAAGGACGGCCATGACAGCTAGCAGCACGTTGATTAATTTTCCCAGGAGAGTCCTCGCTGTGGCATTCTCCAACCCCTCCAGCTGCACCACCTGCTGCTGCTGCTGCTGCAGCTCCATCTTGGAGATGCGTGTCTGACAAGCCTCCAGTGCCTCCTAAGTGTTGGAGACAAAACCGTCAGATAAATAGCTGCGATAAGAAAGCAGAAATGTGTTAGTTCAGGTGGACGCTTGCCTGGATGTCTCTCGCTCTTTCATAGGACTGATAGGCAATCTTCTCCTCCATGCTGGCTAGCTCCTGTTTCAGGTTCAGAATTTCATTCTGGTGCAGCTCTGTCAAGTCATTGAGTTGTTCCTCTAAACGCTCACACCTGCAAAACACAGCCTGTTCAGAAAAAACAAACATTCTAACTATGCAGCGCAAACATACTACAGCTGGAGTTACCTGTATCGCTCCTCCTGCAGGGCCTCCATGATCATGGTATAGTCCCTCTGATAGTGGGTTTTTAAATTTAAAAAAGACTCCTCCAGGCGACCTTGGTTTTCCCGGAGTTCTTGGATCTCATGAAGTATGGCATCAAAGCTTGAGGCTTGGGGATCAAGAGTATTGCCCCTGGAGCTGGGGGGGCCTCCAGGGGCTCCAGGAGCACCAGGGGTGCTGTTGGCTCCAGCAGAACCAGAAGTAGCACTAGAACAGTCATCTTCACTACCATACTTGGGGCTGGATTGTAAATGCCCCGTCCCAAGGAGCCTTGATCCACCTGGACCGACACCTTCATCTCCCTGCGCTTCCTCCAAAGAGTCTTTCAGGGCTGCGATGTTGTCAGCGCTCCCAAACTTGTTGCGGATGAGGGAGGCTATCTCTCTTGGCTTGGATACCACAGCTCCAGCTGCAGAATGAGTGGCTTGAGAGATGCTGGACAGGCCTCCAGTCACCTGGAAACGAGAACAATCAGGTGTGTAATCAGGGTGATACAACAGATGTTTCAATCTAAAAACTCAGACATCTAACAAAAAGAGCTATTCTGGTTAATAAATGACAACCATGTCTGTCTAAAAGGTCTGAGTATTTATGAACAGAAACAATGACCAACTCTGATAAACTAACCAGTGTTATGTCTGTATACAGTATGAGGTATGGTGGTTTGTATGGAAATCTACAGATTTAGTGTCTACAAAATATGGTGTTGAAGCCTAGAACTAAAGTCTTTTGGCAGAAAAACAACCCTAAAAAACCCAAACCTTAGCTCCAACATCTTTTAGCCCCTGGTGCATGTCTCTTAAAACATCTTTGGGCTGGCGAGGGATACCGTTGTGCTCCACCTCACGAAGTTTCCGGTGGTAGTGCTCGAGCTTCCTCTGCAGCTGCTGGATAGTCTGAGCTGATTTTTGGTTCTTCTTCTCAAACACCTGTTTGATGCGTGCGCTCTGTTGTTTGTCCGCATTGTTGGCAAGTTTCAGGTATTCAGCCACGTTGTCATCCCGAGCAGTTTGTTCAATCTTGATTTGTTCCGTGAGCTTCAGGATCTTCTGCTGCAACTGTGCGATGGCCTGCTTGGTGCGATGCGGGTCTGGGGTACTGTCGACCACATCGTACCCTTCAGCGCCATAGGGGAGGGCATTTGGGGACACAGCAGGGCCTGATCCATCATACCGTTCCAGCTTTTTCAGAAAAAAAATGGAAGAAAAATGAAAGAACATAAGACATTAGAAAAAAAAATCTTTTAAATGGCCATACTTTATATAGACACTAAAATTCACATTGAAGTCATTCGTGAATGATTAAAAATGTTCATACAGACATATGATGATGGAATAGAAATACCTAATAATTTATCATGTATCCTATAAGTTGATAATTAAAGGTGTTTTATTTTAGTATCCAATGTCTAAAAGTTGTTTTATTTAATTTTTACTCTGAATTATTTCAAATATCATGCAGCAAAAATAATAAGGATTTTAGAGAAAACTCCACTAAAGAATCTCCTCTACAGACAATAATTGGTTTTGTATTTCCAACAGCAGATGGCGCCTGTTAAACAAATGCATCTTTCAGTAAATGTATTTATTAAAATGTAAAATATAATACAACTAAAAATATAAAAAGACTTTAACAGGCTGCTTCAGATACAAATATGACACTGATTTACCCCCCCAGAAACTTTATCTTAGGGAAATGGTCTACATAACTGCTTAATATTAATTAATTAATTAATTTCTTCCAGGCTTACCCTGAGAAAACTGGATAAAAAGACATTTTTAAATAAAAGTTATTAGGAAGCTATTACTAGAACACAGGTTGACTGATGAAAAGGTTGACACTTAGACATTAAATCAGTGCCATGTTGTGCCGATTCCAACTTGGAATCATTTTACTGAAATAAGCAAGGTCTTTTCTAAAAAAAGAATCAAACAAAAGCATCATCTAAATGGCAGCATGTTATCCAAAACTCTGTACATGGTGTAAGCATGAATATTACTTTCACAGATGTGCTGGTTACCTATATCATGTGTACTATTGTCCAGAAAAGAAGTGCGCTTTTAAACTATGTGCTTCAATACTAACCCAAAAACGATGATCCTTGCACAAAAGATGAATTTGAAATAAACAGACTTCGGTAGTTTTTTTCCACTTTATCTTGGTTTATCAAAGCCAAGCAGGGATTAATAGAAGGACGTTTGTTTTTCTAGATTTTGTGCCATTCAGACAGCAGCATGTTTAGCAGTTTATTAACAAACTCTGAAAAGCTCTGTAACTCTTTCGAAGATAAAAACCTGCCTGAACAATGATTCGTCAGTAAAACACTTATAAAAGAAAACAGTGACTCTTTTTGCCTAAATCAAAACGTTAAAACCTACATTTCATCAAAACAAGCTCTGGTTTAAGGTTAATAGTAATGACATCTATAACTTAATGTAGTTTTAGTGAGTTATCAATTAGTGCTAATACACTGAATTGTATACAATTGAATATTTTAGCTATTTTCATGTCTGCTGTCACCTGCAGTTCTCAGATAGTGGGACATTTCAGGTTTAAGTCAGTGCACTTCTTTTGTTTTAAACTCAAAATTAGTCCCAAGTTTGAGCATGTTTACCCCTGTGAGCAGTCTCCTGACCTGAAGTGCACCGAGAGACGACAAATACTAAATTTATCCAGGCTTAAAGCAAGTAGTGACCAACCAGTCAAAGGCAACGTCTGACCTTTGTGGCACCCTGACAGCTCATCTCCCCATTCTGTGCTGCATCCAGGACACATCTAAACCATCCAGAGACTTTTAACACGATTTTCTAGCTCGCTAGGTTTTGACGTTCACGCTCACATTTTAGTACATGAGTCACCTCTAAACATTTATTTTTAGAACCTAATAGACAGATACAATTCATTTCTTGCATCGCTGCTGCCAACTAACAAATGCAAACTGAATAGTTTATGTTTCAAGGCCAAGCCTTCTAGGAAAAGAGTGTTTTAGGATTTTTACCAGATTTTGTTCTATCTGAACCTAGCATCCACTGAGGAGTTAGTCACTGATACAGTTCTTATATGATATGCCTACAGTTCAGAGCAAGAAAATAGTAAATATGCTTTTATATCATCAGGGAGTTAATGTAGATGATGTTTTTCTGCCTGTATATATTTCATTGTGTGCCTCTTGGAAAGTGTAGTTAAAGTAGCAGATTATCTTAAAACAAATCCCAGGCATTGGTTTCATTGTAAAGAATGCTTTGTTGCATGGTGTACATTTTACAGTGGACCACCTGAGACCCTCACCTTGTCTGGCTCCTCAGTGGAGTGGTACCCAGAGGTCAGCAGCATGTCCACCAGGGCCGGACTGGTGGGTGTATCTGTGGTAGAGGACGAGCGTGGGCGTCCAGCCTGCAGCAGAGCCTCGTGAGTGCTCCGCCTGTGGATCTGTGGGCTTCCTTTTTGGGGAGGATCCCCGGGGGCCCCCGCCTTGCTGCGGCGGCTCTGCAGGCTGGTGCCTCGCTTCATCATGGGCGGACCTCGGATCTGCTGCAGAACACGGCTCAGAGCTGCGGGAGGGGCGGAAGCGGCAGGGTTGTCAGGATCCATAGGCAGAGCCGAGGAGGCGGGAGCGTCCCCCACTTCTGACCCTACATCGGTGGGTTCGGAGGGAGGGGCGCTCGTGCAGGACAAGGCGGAGTCATGTGGGGAAACGGAGGAGCGTCGGCGCTGTGGCTGGAAGAACTGCTTCAGGCCATGGCCCAACGCTCCCATGTTCTCCAGGGCATTGTGGGTGATTTTGGACAAGCCATGCTCTGACTCCGATGCCCTCCTGCCGACCTCCAACTCCGCTCGGCCTCCTGCGTCCGGCTCCTCTGGACTCTGCTCGCTACTACCCTGATCCATCAGAGACCTCCAGTTTCACAGTGAGGTTCTACTCGGGGGATGCAGGAGCCTAGCTACGCCCCGTCGACACCCCCCTCTGAGAGGCTGGGTGAAAGCCAGGAAGCAGAGGGGATGGCGCTCAGTTGGGCCTTTTGAGTGGACATGCATCTGTGGCTTGGCTCAATGTCATGCTTGTCTACCACAAAAAGGAAAATAAAATAAATTAAAACATGCAGCAGTGAGGAACATAAAAAAAGCAGAATGTGAGAAAACAATGAAAACTGGGCTGACATAAATAAGATCAAATCTTTGTACTTCGCTTTAAAATTTATCATAAATATTTCTTAATGACCAAAAAACAAAAAGCTCAATTTAAGTGAAAACAGAAGGTAATGACTTTAGCTCATAATCGTGTTAATTGTCTTAGTATGTCAACCCAGAACAAAACAGTAAAACAACATTTTAGAACACTTTCTGAAATGTTTCTGTCACGTTCAAATTTGTCTATGACTGTTTTTGAATTCACTGTGAATTATTTCAAAGTAAAAATAAGTAGCATTTCAGAAAATATTCATTAAATAAATTAAACAGTTTGCTTGGAAGATGCTGGCAAACGAAAATGTGGCAAATAAAAACTGAAAACACTATGTGCAGTAAATGAAATACTAAATGGAAAGTGACTAATTGTCAGCTGAAGGTGTTCCACAATTCACAGCAGCTTCCCCTTTGTAGCTTTTGTCTAACTAGACTCAATTTGGTGAAGTGAATGTTCATTCCAAGAATTTGCTTAGGCACGTTGGTTTATGTTAAACACTGTTTTGGTTTATCATCGTGTAATGACACAACAAGCGAGAAAGCTAGAGAAGAGGAGAAAACAAGTTTGACACAGAGCTTACCATCAGCCCGGCCTCTTCTCTTCTGACTCACAACTCAGGAACAGCTAAATGAAGCACAAACAGATAAAAATAGTTTTTTTTTTCATGCAACAGAAAGGTAAGAAAATGTCACATACTGTAAAAAAGAATGTTTAGACAAATATGTTCTAATGGTAATAAGTCAAAGAACAGCTCCCAAGCTGCTGACCTAAAGACATCATCAATGACCCAACAGGCCACTGTTTTAGGTTTGATGAGCCGTGGTATTATATGAACAACTGCATTATAGCACAAATGTATTCATATAAAATGAGACAAAAACATTTACATAACAGCCCTTCTAGATGGAAACTACAACAAAACATGAAAACATGGCAGCTACAGCTCCGAGGAGCTGTCACTGCACAACTCATCTGGTTGGAGATATTCCTCCTGACGTGCTGTGTTCCAACACAAACAAATGTGCAAACCAGAAAAGTGAGTGTAAATATCAGCTGAAGGACATACGAGGCACCCTTGTCCTAAAACTAATTTCCAAATGACAGGATTACCACCGTTAACCTTTTGGTTACATTGACAGATTCATTCATGAATTCATTTCACACAAGATTTGCACACATTAAACTAATCACTGCAATCAAACACGCCACGTCAATGTCCCAAAGGCACCAGCAGCTCATCTGATCGTGTTGTGCTTTTGCATCCTTTCATCACATGGGTTTGAAACCAAAAACCTGATGCTAAATCAGCAGTGGATCATATATTTGAAGGTAGATTTTGTTGCACAGAATGTCTTCTCACTTACATAACCTGTAAACCAACTTCTAAAAGCATAAAGTTTATTTGTATAAAAATGTTTTAAGCTGCAGTTCTGCAATGGATCTCTCAAGGTATGGACTACTTTCCAGAAAAACAGGGGGAAAAAATCCTATAAGTCAGCACAAAGTATCATTTAACAAGCCAGCAGAGCAATTTACCACCAAAAACCCAATACAACGCTCCATTACAGATATGCAGTGATTTAATTGATGCTGGTCCTGCAGGTAGGACCTGATATCTGATAAGAAAGGAAAACATCTCAGTAATATTTGTTTATAACCAGCTCTAGATGAACAATTTGCTCAAAAGGTTGTTTTCATTTGTTTACAGTGATCTAGTTCACTGGCTGCTGATTCTCAAGGCACCAAGACAATACATCTGTAAACAAACAATTGCATTTATCTGAAACGTCTTAATTCAAGATCTTATCATCCATCCTTGGCATATACTTCGTGTTAAAACAGGTTTGCTCATGCTCCTGATAGCTGTGCGCAGGTTGTTATGGCAGCTGCTTCAAATCTCACAAAGAACATCTCAATGACTCATATACTGAGTCCATCAGTCACCATTTAAAGGCTAAGGAAAATCGCAGCAAACTGATTTCACTGTAATCTTAAAGCAGCACTCAAAGCAGCATTGTATCAGCACCTTTTAACTACAAAAATGTGATCAGAGTCATTGTGCTATAACCTTTTTTTTAAGCTCCAAACTAAGACTGAGGAATATTAAATGTTCGAAACAGATGTGCAACTAAATCCTGCATCTGCAGTGAAAATACAATGACATCTGATTCCTCCGGGCTGAAGGGGAAGTCCAAAGTGGGTCAACCAGCATTCACCTATCACTCTGTGTCTGCAGAGCTCCAATGTCACACCGGCTCTGCAGAGTGCTGTACATATAGTTTACTCCTGCCAGATATTCTTGGGACACTTTGAAGCGTCTTTCACTCAAATGTGTATAGAGTCATGAGTTATATGATATACAAAAACAAAGCTGTTAAACTTTATAAAAATGTGCAATATCCAACTGATTGTGCATATTAAGTACAATCAAGTAAATCCAAATAAGGTTTATTATCAAATTATTGTTAAATGAGGTGTGGGTGTGTGTGTGTGTGTGTGTGTGTGTGTGTGTGTGTGTGTTTGAAAGAGAGAAAGGGTAGTAAAAGCATACCTTCTGATGTGGTCATTAGCAGCACATCGGTGTATGAACATGAAAACATGAAAAAAATCCTAATAATCCAAGCCCATATCCAGCCCCGCTTTCTCTGGATAACTCTTCCAAACCAAGCTGCAGTCAAATTTTAGTCCACTTTGTCGATAGAATTTTAGAAAAATCACATGCTGCAAGAAAAAAATAATTAAATTTTAATTTCACAACCTGTGAGCATACAAAGCTGCCTTTGTCAAAGTTAATAGGTTTTTTAAACAATCCTTAGGAGATTTAAGATCTAAAATAAAAGTAAAGAGTATTATATAAGGCTTATATATTTTAGATTAGTGTGTTTTTGTGTCATCTTTTGCCAAACAAACAATTAGGATTAAAATTAAAACCCCTTAGGGCATCACTAACCTCACATTAAAAGTGTGTAATCCGTTTTATTTAGTACAGCAGGGGCCTCAGAAGACTTTCAGCTTAATTACCTGCTCATTGTTAATTAATGGTGCAGAAATAGAAATAGTCTCTAGGGATGTGTGTAAGACATTCATCATTTATCTGTCTTCCAAGAGAAAAGAACCAGTTCTGTGGCAATGAGCTAACAAAATGGGGTAAAAGAATAAACTAGGTGTAAGTATCCTTGCTCTTTTTCTAATTAGATTAGCACCACACATTCAGAAATAAGAGGTTTTTCCTTTTAAGTAGACGGTTGTGTTAAACAAAGGCCTCAAAGGTCTTTTAAAGAGATTAGCACCACTCTCTCTTTAACACATCAAGCCTTGTAATAAATTAATAATACAGCTCACTAGATTATAACTGCATTTCTGTGTTATAAACTGTGACACACCTAAGATTAAACATTTCAAATAATGACCTTAGATCTGAGAGTCATCCATGTACAGCCATTATCTGGGGCTGGTTTGTGTTTGTTTAGTTGCAGCTAATAGTCAGAGCCCAACAGAAGAGCTGGAGGTAAAAGAAGAGGATGAAATTAGCAACTAGCTAGGCCAAAACAAGCCAACCCTTTAGAGGATATCAGCACAGCTCAGTTGAGTTTCCTAGAGTGCTGCTAACCCTTGTCTTATCTCAGGTCAGAGCAGTGTGGAAACAGTTTAAAACGTCCTGTTTGCAGCTCAGGCTAACGTGGTGTGGCTAGGGGCGTTCGTTTTACTTCACGGGACACACAGGAGTTTTATTGTGCGGGGCGAGCTCGCACGAATTGTATGATGAATATACATTTTTATCCATTTGGGTTCGTTAAAACAGCAGTTTTTCTCCCCAATATCTGAGGACTTACTGTAGCAAAATAATCCAAACTAATGAATGCTAAACCTATGTCTGAGTTGTGTGCCTTTCTTGCTTAGTGTGTGTTTTTTTTACTCTAAATGATCGGTTTAGACTCATTGTGAAATGTGACCTGCCTATACATTGTTTTCTTGAGTTGCAGCATTACAATACTGCAAAAACCTGTCTAGCTGCTAACAAAATAAACCATTTTCTCATTACAGTATATGATCCATTACCACACCTTGCAGATCCTAGAGCTTTCGAGGAGTCATGTACCAGCATTCTGTTATTAACATCAAGCTACTGAGTCATAAATACTGGTGTCAAAATAATCCAGCATGAACTTTTAAAATAAACACTTTGTTAAGAAAAAGAAGAGGCGAAGAAAGACTGACAGCAGCGAGAGAAAACGGCCCTCACAGGTGTAAAATCCTGAACACCTAGTTCAGAAGGGAGGAGGTATTGAGTTGCCATCTGTCACATACTCCCACAAGATTTTCCTTATCACACTTCTTGTATTTAACTGTGGCTTTTTAGTGTTTAAAGAGTTAACTTGTTACAGTTTATCAAATAAAAAGGTTAGCTTTAGCATAGCGCGTTCAGTTTTCTAGAAGCTGCTATGAGAATGGGTGTACTGTTGTTAAAGTTGTTTAGTTATTACAACATACATTCCCCCCGAACTAGAATAAAACGCACTGCATATACTTCCTCCTAAACGTGCTGGGTGTATAATCAAGGCGCTTGTTCGACGCCCGACTACTCAGCCTGTCAATGAATTAGCAGGCTGGCTAAGCTCCCCGGCTAGAAAACATCGCCCGAGCTTCAGCCACGGTTAGCTACAGGCAAACATGGCACACCGCCAGGCGGCAGCGGCAACCGGACAAACAACTTAAACCCAACCACCCAGCCCTTCTGCGAGTCACGTAACAATCACAGTGTCTGAAAACGCACTTCATTCAGAAAACAGTTCACAAATAAGCGTGCGTTTTGTTGGCTTCAACTTACACGGGCGCTCAGAGGACTCTGTTGATGACCGTTCATTTCTCCCGATGGTCGACACTCCCACGGTGACGTCAAACTGCGTGCTCTGCGTCGGAGCAGCCGATAGTTAATAGTGGGCAAGCCGTTGTAGCATATAATTATACCACACATTTCCAGTAACTTTATCATTATTTCTTCTACAAAACATGCAAGCCGCGTTGACAAAAAGTCACAATTAGTATTTTTTAAAGAGATATTTTCAAAAAGCTTCAAATTGATAGTTTGGTGAAATTTAAACATTTATTACATTTGACCATAACTGAATTATATGAGATCTACTCTGATGATTCTGTTACATCTTACTATAATATGAGCAACTCTTCAGATTAAGATTGTTCTAGCAATCTCAAGATCCAATGGTGAACTGTTGAAAAAAAAAAAACTAGAAAAAAAAGTTTGGAATTTAAAAAGTTTTGCATGATGGTAAGATGAGGTCTTGATTTTATTTTAAATTTGCTTATTTTTATCTTGTTTGTAATTCCCTTAATCCTAAATTTGCTTATTTTATAAACATAAGTAGGGCTGCAGCGAAGATTTTTCTACTTTGACAGCATTTTCAAAAACGTACAATAGGGTGCCTTCAGGCACAGGCTGCCCTTGCAAAAGAAATCTGCTATCTCAATGGGATTTGCCTGGTTAAATAACGATAAAATAAAATAAAATCCATGTTTCCTGAAATTATGTTTTATGTTCCAGTTGTAGATTTGCTTGTAGATTTTCCACATAAAACCAATTGACTTATTAAATTCTTTGAATAAAACATAAATGGGAGTTTGCCCTCATATGTTACTTAAAAACAAGTATTCAAAACACCAAGAGCATTCCTTCAGGCAGAGCAGATAGGTTAAAAATTGATTAAACTTTTGCCAATAATACACATTTGACTTAAGTTATTTTTTTTGTTAACCTATATTATATTAAAATTTAAGGTTCTTTAAACCATCTGAAATTTATCTTTACAAGAACACATTGTTTTAAAGAATAAATTATGTTGATAAAAAGAGATGATCAGCAATTGTTTAAATTCCACTGTTTATTCTTCCTCAAAAGGAAAAAAAAAAGTGTGTAAACATTTTGCATTATTGGCATATTGTATTACAAATTCTTATTTTTTTTGCCTGAAACATGTTTACTTTTCAGCATTATTTTTAATTGTTCAACAGCTTTAATTAAAAAAAAAAAAAAAAAGAATCTGCAAGTCTAAAACCCAGAGATCATCTGCCGTGCCCTGGAGCTTCATCAGCAGAGTGATTAACTTCCTATAGGTTCTGTTTGCCTCAGGTCAGGAAGAAATGGGTAGAAAGGTTGCAAGGCGTGGAAGACAGGGTGGTGTTCATGCTGATCAGACGGAGCTGAATCTGTAGAAGGTTTGTTTGGAGGATTAAGAAATAGGGGGACAGAAGCTTGTTCAGGAAGTAAAAGTACTGGCACATAAGGGGGTGGTGGGTAAAAAGCATTTTCAGGCAGTGGTGCTTTGGTCGGAGCTGCACTGGTGGAGGTGGTGGCAGGAGCAGCAGTGAAAGTAAACATGTTTTGTCCTTTAGATGGATAATTAAGAGGAGAATACACCATGGGGAACTGGAAGACCTGGGGGTGGTGGGGCTGGGGTTGGAGCTGACGAATGTCAGTTTCAGGATAGTCAACAACTTGAGTTTTGTCTTCGGAAAAAAATGGGAGTTTAAAGAATGATGGAAAAGGATGCTGAGGCAGCACCGGAAACTGTGACTGCAGAGGAAGTTGAAATTTTTCCTCGTTCACTGTTGCAGGCTCAGGTGTTGGCAAAGTCTCAGTACTAGTGGCAGGAAGTGGTGATGGAGTCGCTTGCTGGACTATTCCAGGCACCACGGGGAATTCAGAGAAAATAGGAACTTGATACTGAAGAGACTGTGGCATCTGAGGAAACTGGACCTGCTTTACGGGACCATTTTCCATCCCAGAAGTCTGTGCTGGCGAGTCGGGTCTGGGAAATACAAAGAACTGAGGCAACTGTGGCATAAACGATAAAGCAGGGTTTTGAACTTCTGATACTTTCTGGTTTTCTGGAGAGTTTGTGGCAACAAAGAAAAATGGCAGTGGTGCTCCGGGGGCTGGACTTGGTGTTGGCCAGGGCTGTAACATTTGAGAGAACATTTGTAAATAGTTCTGAGGATGCTGCAGAACCTGACCACCGTCACTAGAGGGTGGCGTTGCTTCAGTTGTAGGATTAATGTCTGGTACTGCAGGGCACACTGCTAAAAGCTCATAATCTCCCCACTGAAGAGAGAGTGAGAACTCTTCATCCTGAAACAAAAAAAAAAAAAAAAAAACAAGTCAATCAAAAGCATATTTACAGTCCAGCTTCAATGTCCGACTACAAAACATACCTTGAACTCTATACACATATCTGTGTTGTAGGGAGCAATCAGTGCCAGTTTTCCAGAAACCTCTTTAAATGTCAGTCCACAGCTGCTGCAGGTTGATGATAAAGGCTGCCATGTGCCAGAAACTACAACAGTTCATGTTTTAGTAATAGGCTGAAACCATTTACCAGAGCTGATCAAGTAGTGTAAAAAATAAAAAAAAAACATTGCCTACCCTTTATTTTGAGGTCTTTTGCTGCTACACCACCGAGTTTAACCACCATTTTTGACGTAAAGCAGACAACAGCAGGCGATGTCAACACATTGGGGCAAGACATGGTCATCGGTGCCCCTTGAAAAAGCAGCGGTAGAAGATGTTCATCATCCTACAGGAGGGGAAAACAATGAATATGCCACAAATGATTTGAAGACTATATGAGGTGGTTCTGAAGAGGAGCTCTCACCTCCTTGTTAACATGACAGCCCTGATAGGATGCTGCGTACTGCACATGTCGACGGGATCTCTTTACAGAAAAGCCACATGAAGCGGGCATCTGAGCAAGGGGGGTATGAGGTTCTTTACCTGTTTGGCATCAGAAAGGGATAAAACATGATTTTTTTTTTTTTTTTTTTTTTCTTAGGCCAACCCTTTGACTAGAACTTACCACTATCCACAAGAAAATATGGAGCTTTGACCCAATTGACAGTCAGGGTCATCTGGTTGTCGTCACATTGAACTGATGGATTCAGGCGCTTGATTTTTGCAGTCAGTCCATCCTGTGGCCCTGAACACACCATCACAGAGTCAATAAATAAACCCAGAAGTACACTGAAATTTATAATCTTTTGCATTCAAGCAATAGAAATACCTTCTGCATGCTACAGTCTTAAAATAATATCTCTAATGACTGCTAATTTGACCTTTGGGCCTTGTTAGCTAAAGTTTCATCTTCACATGCTTATAAAGGGTCATGATAAAGATTTGAGGTGATCAGGAGTAGGTGTTGATTCTTATTTGGCTGCAAGATGACAATATTTATGTACAGCTGAATGTAATGAAATCACAGTTCTACAAGTGCACATTTGTAAATAATATTTTGCACAGTTGTAAGTTATTGTTTAGACAGTTAATTTCCTAAGTGTCTTATGATTATCCTTTCAATTCATTATAGTCTGTTTTGCAAGACTTTTGTGGGAATTGTTAAAATATTGATTAATCTTTCACTTTTAAATATTAAAATTAAATATTAAAAGACTCAGATGAGTACGGGCTGGGCAAAGCCCCTCATAAATGTTCAGTTTACAAGTAAAAGCTTCAAATTGGTGCTAAAAACTCACCTTTAGTTGAACTTAAGTGACCTTGTTGGTCGTGTCTGAAGGTAAGTAAACCGTGTCGAGCTGGAGCCGAGGGTTCGAGTCTTAACCCAGACCCCAGATGACTCAGGTGATGCCAGCCTTTCACCCCCGGCCGTTCCTCCTCTTCATCAGTTCGTCCATCACAACAGGACGTGAGGAGAACAAAACACAACCAAATATTCATCCGATGCATCACACCGCTTCAGATTTTATTAGTGGGTGTGCTTTTTGAAAAGTTCACAAAACGCCAGGACAGAATCGGTGTCGGGCCCACGCGGCATATAGAGTGAAATTAATTGGCCAATCAATCGCCGCCACGTCATCAGAAGCACCTGTTCAGACAGAGGCCGCGATGATTGAAGGTGTTGCGTTTAGGTGCCAACCAAAAGGTAGGAAATATCGGTTAGACCTGATGACAATCAATTTTTTTTAATCCATTAGGTTAATTTTTTTTTTGTTCCTTTGTTTATTGTTTTGTTGTTTGCCATTTACAGCACAGGCTCATTTGCAAAAATGCAAGACAGGTTGATTCTGAGGGGAAAAACAGTCGCAGGACATATGTAAGATTTATATAAAGTATCTTTATTTACAAATAATAAAAGTCATTTAATCCAACTGGTGCAAAAATTGATGACAATTGTTTTTTTTTAACCGCTTAAACAACACTGGCATATACAAAACGAACATGAAAAATTAATATTATCAAAAACAAAAAAAATAAACTCCTGCTATTTGCTCTAACAATTTTTATGTGAAACAACATGTGCTAAAACACATAAAATGAAAATAAATTAAAAAAAGACTTCTGAGGAACCAGTAAAGGTGACATAATTTTCTACAAATACACATTATGTTATATCTTTAAAATTAGTTGTGTTTTATTGACTACTGCATTGGCTCCATAAAATTTCTCATAGGTTGAAATTAGACCCTCACAATTCAAACTGATTCATCACAGTCCTTCTTGATATTGGAGACCTCAGAGGTCTGTGATGTCATCGTCAGACCAGTCGGGTTGATGCATAACTGCTGAGTGCTCCTCTTCCTTCAGCCCAGGAGCCAGAGACCCAATGCTGACGTTACAATCAGGCGACTGTGTCGGCTCTTTAGCCTGGAAGTGATCTAGAGATGCAGATATAGACTCTGTATCCATCATCCACCTGTAGCCGACATAAGCTGGAGGGAACGCAATCGGGTCACTGCCACCACCTGCGCCTGTAGTCTGCGTCCAGGATGGAGGTGGAGGAGTGAACATGCTTCCTGCTACAAGCTGTCCGTGATAAAGATTATCAGTGGTGCGCCTGAGGTTGATGGGAGACGACGGCCGCATGTCATATTCTATCAGCGAGAGGACACATTCTCGCTCGCCAACTTTTTGCCACAGGAATGCAGTCTGAGCGTCTGAGCTGCTGCTAACAGGATCAGAACTGTAGTCTGATTTAATGGTACTTGCTTCACCGTCATACATTGGACTGCTGCTGATCCCTGCTCGAGACGGGTCCAACTTTGCCCAATTATTTGGCATTAAATCTTCCCAAGACCTCTCTGATTTTCTCAGCCGGCCTTTCTGCACGCCAGCCAAGATCTTCTGCCACAAGCTTTTCTTCTCGACCCTTTTACAAACCTCATTTCTACCCTGACATGGACCGCCTTTCGCACGACCCTTAGATGGTGTCCAGAAGAGCCACGAGCCCAGAAACAGCATGGAGAACCCCCACGCTAACTCAAGTATTCTGGCCCAGAACTGAGTGAGCCACCAGCCCCAGCCAAAGCGCCTCCAGTTCCCCAGTAACCCATACAGCCAGAGGAGGCTATACATGTGAAGGCTGCAACAGAGAACCCCAAGGAAGGCGCACACTGCTATGACTCGCTTCCCAAGCCTCTCCGTCCTCTGTGACGGAACCCACTGTGGAACAAAGGAGCTGGGGCAGGGTTGGAGATTGGAAAAAGACTTGGTTAGGATCCCCAAGCAAAAAGGGACGCCCCAGCAAAGGGAGAGTGTCTGCAGCAAAAGAGGAAGAGCAGGGGACAAATTTGAGGAATATAAATCAGATGTAAGTAAAGCAGAACAGTGGGTGACACCGAGCCATCCCACCAGCCACGTATGCTGCAGCTTTAAAGGGAAAAGGATCAATTTGAACCCTTTGAGAGTGACTAGAGCGAGGACAACTTGCGTCCACAGGAGAAGCTGCAGAGGAACGTTATGAAGAGCTGCCAGAGTGGCGTGGGGAAGGACCTGACGGGTGCCGTACGGATCGAGGAGAAGGAGAGCGGCACGCAAAGCAGCACCCAGAACCAGGAGGCCATTTGACAGAGTTAGGCCGTCGCGGAAGGGATGAGGAAGAGTGCGAGCCCCAACCACTCCCAAAACTGCCAGGGTGGCCATCAGTGCAAAGAGAGCTGCAGATCCAAAAACGTGCAGCTCCCAGGCAAACGCCAGCGTGCGCCTCATGTCATCCCAGAGCAGAGCGGTGCCGTTAATGTTGTTAAAAACAGCACAGGAGGCGACACCGAGCACGCAGGGACCTCCAGGTCCTGACAGGCTGGGGTGGCTCAGAAAGGTGAACAAACTGGTTCGGACTGGAAGTTTGTCTCCACCTGAAAGAGAGAGGGGG
This sequence comes from Anablepsoides rubrolineatus, assembly GCA_031762495.1. Lineage (NCBI taxonomy): Eukaryota > Metazoa > Chordata > Actinopteri > Cyprinodontiformes > Rivulidae > Anablepsoides > Anablepsoides rubrolineatus. Next base: position 17,270,442 of record JARVGW010000682.1, read on the forward strand.
GGGGGGGAGTCTGGAAGTTAGATTTAAAATTGTGTAGCTTTTGGAAATTTGTCTTTGTAAAAATACAATCATTAGAATTAAAAAAAAATCCAGTACTTGTTTTTATTTCTGCAACATATTTAAAATGAAAAGAATTGCACAAAATGAGTAAACAATTTATTTTTGTTTTTTTACTTAAAATCATGTTTTATGTATAAAGAACATGACAACATACAAACTCATAAGACCCCAGGTCCAATGTGGGACTTGAACCTAGAACCTTCTCGGCGTGAGGCAATAGAGACCACTAATCCACCGTGCTGCCAGAAATAATGTGTTAATTTTTAAACAAAGTTTACTCACCAGACAGAAAGGTGGATGAATGTCTCCTTTCTTCCTCAGTTGTTCTGTAGTTTTTATCCAATTTAGTTTGCTCCAAGACCCCTGAGGAGTGAGTGTCTCCTGCAACTGAATCCGCTGAGTCAGCTCCAGGGTTGTGAGCCTCTGAGGAGTGAGCACTAAGTGCTAGTCTTGTACTTAATGTGATTCCAGACTCAAAATGTTTTCGCTCAGACTCCTTTAGGATGGCGCTCTCAGTGTTGAGTCGTGGTGACTTCACGTCACCAACATCATATCCGCTTCCTTCCATAAAAACAGCTTCGCTCGTTACATCACTTCTGCTTGGGATTTGAGATGTCTTGAACGAGTCGGAGGTGCCCAGTAAATGTGGAGTTTGAAAAGGGCTTCCAAGTGAGCAGAAAGATGCGATCAATGTGACACACAGAACAGATGAACGCCCCATTTTTCCCCCTCTTTTTTTAAAGCACAAAAGCTGCAAAAAAAAGTCAGAAAAAGAGATTAAATGGTGATCTGTGCAGAAACCATGTAGTGTATGGGTTTATATTGAAGAAAATGTAAATGGACAAAAAAATAATGTTGCTTAACATGTCAAAAAAAATCTTTACCTTTACTTATTAGGGTTCACTTAACACAGGGATGAGGTAAAAAGCTAAAACCTGCCTTTGACTTCAAATAATTGTTCAAACACTTAGTATTTTGTCACCCATTGAATACATCTGACAGTAGAACGATTTGAAAGGTTAAGCCATGATCAAGAGTCACACAGATTTCCGGACAATCCTGTAACTTAATCCTATTTAATCCAATTTAATCCAGAAGGTGTGTGCACGTTTCACAACATCTGTGATGGTCCATTCTAGTAAAAACGCACCTCAGAAAAGCATAAATGTAGCAGGTCTGCAGAATAAACTAACTTGGATCTGTTTGATTTTGATCATATGAGGGTGATACCTAATATACTCTCAGAGGGGCATATCGTAACTTCTAAATATGATATTAGGCGAGAGTGTAACTCATAAATTTTGACTAAAACACGAGTTAGAAAATATTTAACATCCAAATATATTCTTATAGAGTTTAGCTGTCATGACTCAGACCTACACAATGTTATTTACAAACATAGTAATAAATTTGAAAAAAATAATTTGCATGTATATTTAAGCATACAGCTTTTAAATTCTTGCTAAAAACACAAAGATGTACCTGCTGTGCCAGTCATTCAGTATGTTAAAAGCTGCAGTCCGTCTTCATAGCTGCATCTCCAGTCTCTGATGTGCTGCATCAACAATGAGTTTACAGGCAAACCCACACACATATGTCCCTTCAAGCTGACGTCTTAGTCCTCTTACTGCACCAGATGGCCACTTAGTATCTTCCCATTTTAGCATCTAAGAGCAGATTTTTAACCTTCGAGGCAACCTATCTCATATGGGTTTGGTGAAAGAAAAAAAAGATGTTTTGAAAAGAGACATCTGTTTTTGTTTTATTAGAACCACGTATGCCTCACCTGTCAATTGTTTTTGAGGTAAACAAATTCACAAAATAATTAATTAAAGATTCTTCTAATGGCACAGTCACATAAGTGGAATGTTAAACCAAATACGAACTCTTTTCCAAGCCTAGCCTATTTTAACCCTGAGATGATATAGACAATTATTATGTGTAAAGTAGAAAATGAAAAACTAAATAATTAAACTTTAAAGTTTTTTCTATGATAGATGTGTTAATTTGAATATATTAAAAAAAGATAAAGTGTATAAATACCACTATATGACTTGTAGAGAGCCCCTGCAGAATCACAGCCTGTTGATGGAGGAATTAACTCTTTCCTATCCAGGGTGTAGAGGACTCAGTGTATGCAGAGGTGGCATCTATGCCGGTCCACCTTAAGAGCGGCACGGGGCAGTTTGTTGTGGCACGAGCAGGGGGACGCCCTCAGCTGCACATGCCTGGCTCTTTAAGGCAGACTGGGGAAGTTAAGACTCTGTTAAAGGCACATGCAGTCAAATGTTTACTGGGCTTCACTTGAACCAAAGTGGCAAGCACTTTAACGGCACCTCATCTCATATGATGTTTATGTTAATTTTAAATTTTTTAGACAGGTTTTTGCTGGTGTGCAAAACATATAATTTAAATTAGAGCCTTACTCGGCTGTTAGCTTTAGAAATCTTTAAAGTTAAACACATTATTTACCATAGATAGTTTTTATTAGCAGAAAAGTGCCAAATCTAGACACAATTTTTATGCGCATACTTCTATCACTATATAAGTTTGCACAGTCTGGTGATTTAAAGCGTATAAAAATGTCTGATATTATTCGATATTTATCCCCCATGCGTACAATAAACGAACCCGGTGAAACATGGGTAATTGCATCTTATTGTTCTTTGACCCGCTTTATGTTTATGTATATTTTATAGTATGGTGGTTTTGGCTCGAGGATGGTTCCGCGCGACATGCATTTAGCTGTTGTTTTCTGGGCCTGTACTTCCGTCATTTTAGATCCATGGATAAACGGCGAAGTGTTTTTTTTCCCTCCTAAGGAGTAGCGCGAAGTGGTAGGATTACTTCGTGAAGGTTTTGATTTAATAAATCAGTTTAATGATAGAGGTGGAGAGACGCTTGTTCACAGCGTTCAGCCTGTAAACTAGGCGGACGTCAGCAAAAGAAGAGACTTCGCCTGCTGGGCTGTCGCTATTATATTTTATCGTGGTGTAACCCCTGCGTTGTTTTGGGGGATTTTTCCACAGCTTCTACGTTTGCGCTATGTAGCGGACTGCATGGCGTACTGGTGGTAGCTGCTACACGTTTAAAGGATTTTTTTTTAGTTTTAAACACCGTGCCTTGGCGGAAAAGAGAGGATTTCGTTTTATTTAAGGTAGCATGACAGGATCCAAAAAGGCTTCGCGTTAGCTAGCTAACATGTTAGCACAATGACTAGCTAGCGTCGTGAAACTCAATGAATGGGGTTGCTTTGATGCTTGTTTTGGGGATAACTTTGTCATTTATTTGTATGACTTGTAGTAGTCGATGTATTTGTATTGGGCAATGTTAGTTAGGACAAACATTTGCCTGCCAGACAACCATTTATTAAACCAGCGCCTTGCTAACACTGTATAGCTAGCATGCTAACACCTAGCTGCAATGTATCTACTATTATAGTCAATCAAAATATGAAGTAAACATATTATTTTAGTAGAGTTTTAAACTATAAACCGTAAGCAAAAGTAGATATGCATGTAGTCTCGGTTATACATATTTTGTGACTCCAAAATCAACAGTCAAGTTAATAGCAGCATATTGGCCTAAAACTAAATACATATTACGAATGTTGGTATTTTTAATCTCCAATATAACTCCCTTAAGCACAGTTTAAATTAATTTGTTTATGTATCATGTATTTGTTGGTACGTACGGCGTATAAAGCTGCTTTTGATTAACTTCAGTAGTCTGTTTAATTAAAATGTCTGTATAAGTATGTTTATTTGCAAATTAAACAGCTTGAAATGACTTGTGTTGTTAGATCACGTTAAAAAAAATAATGTGATTCTTTAGATCCAGTGAAGATGAATGAGCAGGAGGGTGGGGTGGTCTCCTTTGACGAATATGTGCGGCAGAAGGCCCGCACTGTGCCTCAGCACAAGATGAAGGAGTTCCTGGAGTCTCTTGCCAAGGGCCCAGAGGTGCTGCAGGAGTTCAGCCAGCAGGAAGGTGCAGCCACCACCACGACCATGGTGTACCAGCAGCAGGGCCCCAACTGCATCTACACAGACAGCACAGAGGTGGCTGGATCTCTCCTGGAGCTGGCTTGCCCAGTAAGACATTTTTAGTGGTACTGTAAATTGATGATCGCGAAGGTGTTGTGCTGCAAAATTGTCTAAATATTTAATTTTATAACTGCTGAGAATATTTAAACTTTTCCCTTAAAATTCATGCAAAAAAAGTCATTTGAACCTACATTAATAGATAGTTACACATCTACAATGCCATCACTACTACATTACTAGTTTGTCCTGGAATGGCATTCACCTCATTTAATAAAATTATAGCATCACAAGATGAAATAATTTTATTTAGATACCAGCATCCTTCCAGTCAGTGGCTTCTTTTTGCATAGATTTATTTCTGTGTTTTTAGTTGCATGTCATGCATACTCGTTTGCAGTGTTTTAATTTTTATTTGTAAACAACAAGCTTTTTGTTCTGTTGAAAACCTTAAAATCTGAGCAAATTTAACTACATAAACCTTTCTATTAATAACAAAAAGGTTACACGTTTTCCTTTAAAACCATAAACAAATAACAGCCACAGATTTATGGATGAATATTTGCAGTTATTTTATTACTTATTATATTATGTTTTGCAGCTATCCTGCTGCCCCACTTCACTCAAAAACATGTTTTTTTAAACAGGTGCAGGTGACCTCAACAGAAATTTCCCCTCAAATGTCTGTGCATCACGGATCTGAGCAGCAACTTCAAGTGCAGGTAAGTTTCTAAACTTGCATGTATTTTTTTATATAAATGACAGTTTGGGTTACTGGGCTTAAAAACATTATCATTCATGTCTATCAAAATTAAAACAAATAATGCCTTGAAATAGTTTTAGTATTTCCCAGTCAGTAAATTCTGATTCCCTCTCCTTTGTGTCAGGTTCAGATCCAGGAACAGCATGGCCAAACAATTGGTCAGGTTCTTCAGGTGGCCTCCCCCTCTCAGCAGGACCTGCAGGGAATCTCAACAGCCCAATTGGTGCAGCAAGGAGAACTCACAGAGGAACAACAACAGCAGGTGCAGGAACTGTGTCCGATTTTGATATCCATATCGGACCATTCATGAAACACTGTTTTGTAATATATAACTGTGCTTATGGCTTCACAGATACAAGCTCAGCTGATTGCAGCGGTTGCTGGAGGGCAGCAGATCCAGCTGTCAAGTGGCGAGCAAATCCAGCTGCAGGGAGCACAGCATATTCAGCTGCCAGGGGGGCAGCAGATTCAACTTCAAGCTGGCCAACAGATACAACTACAAAGTGGCCAACAGATACAACTACAAAGTGGCCAACAGATACAACTACAAAGTGGCCAACAAATTCAATTACAAAGTGGCCAACAGATCCAGATCCAGACCATTGAGGCCATGTCTCCTTCCCAGCAACAGGAGTCTCCCAGAGAGGCTGAGAGGAGGGCTGGTGCAGTTGCAACTGTTCTCCAACCAGCTAAGAAGCGCAAGGTGGATGTACCCCTCGCTGTTTCGTACGCCATGCCACAAGGCCAACAGGTGGCCACAGTTCTGACCATCCCTCAAGGCCAGCAGCAAAGTTATGTGTCCCTCCGACCAGATCTGCTCACTGTTGACAGTGCTCAGCTGTACAGCACTACAGGAACAATCACTGGTCCCACAGGTGAGACCTGGACCATCCCTGTGTACTCCGCTCCACAGCAGCAGGGTGTAACTCACATTGCCATACCACAGGATGCATATAGCACAGTGCAGGTTACCACCACCAACGGCAAAGATAAGCTACCCGCCGGTTCTGCAACAAGGTCCGCAGATGTGCAGTCAGCCTCCACTGCGACACAGGAAGAAATCGTACAGACCCTGTTGCCCGCTCAGTTTATGAATGGGAATATTCACATCCCTGTGGCCGTGCAGACGGTTGGAGGAACTTACAACACCACACAGTCTGTACACATATGGGACCCGAGTCAACAGCAGAACCAAGCAGAAGGACAAGAGCAGCAGCTCCATCTGCAGGTTAGAAACATTTTTCCATTCACAGACACACTCAGAGCTGATATTAATTCATCTCATTGATTTTCTATTTTCTCCTCAGTTACATTCATTGTATAAACTATCAATTTTAATATTAGTGGTTCATATTATAATTGACCTGAAATAATGTGATGAATAATCTGTGATCAGACTTTCTCCTTTTGCTTATCTCAGTTGCCAGAAAGCATTTTAATGTTTAAATCTTGCTTTCATTAAGGCCCAAGTGGAAACTGAGGCAGATGCCGAACCTCCTGCAGAGATTCTGGTTCCCATCTCTCTGAAGCCAGAAGAGGGCCTGGAGGTGTGGCGCCTTTGGGCAAAGCGAAAAAACATTGAATTAAGCAAGCAGGAAAAAACAAAACTTGCACCCATTGGACGTGAGTAAAACTTTTATATTTTACTTTAAACCCAGGAAGTCAATAACGTGTACATTCAGTCTTCTTGTGTTGCCTTTTGGCAAAAAGCGAAGCTTAAACTCAGACTTAGTTGAGACTCGTTTCTCTCTGGTTTTGCGCAGGTCGTCAGCCCCTGCGGTTTCAAGAAGACTTGATTTCCAGTGCTGTTGCTGAGCTGAACTTGGGTCTTTCCCTGATGACTCAGGAGGCGCGAGGGTCTGAAGAGGAGGAGTTGGCGCCTGATGTTCTGTATTATGTGTTTTTGTGCATGCAGAAGGTTAGTATCCCAAAGCTTTATGAGGAATATTGCCAACAGGCTGACTTTAAAATGGTTTTGTTTGTTTCATTTTGCAGTATCTGTCTGATAACGGGCGTGTGGATGATATTTTCTCTGATCCGTACTACACACGTTTTTGTGAGAGTTTACACAAAATCTTACATGACTGGAAACCCAGCATCCATCCTTTAGGTAACGCAGTTAGTTCTTTTTTTATTTTAGATAGTTTTATAGAAAAGAAGTTACATTTTATTTCCTCCTTATTTCAGGATACGTAATTCCAAGTCATGTGACTGAAGAGATGCTGTGGGAGTGTAAACAACTTGGTGCACATTCACCAGCCACATTGCTTACAACTCTTATGTATTTCAACACTAAGTAAGTAAACACCACTGGATAATCTGAATTTTTTGTTTAGTGAAACTTATTTTAAATAGAAAAAAACTGAATCTGATCAATTATTTGTTGCAGATATTTCCACCTGACCACGCCTGAACAGCACATGAAAGTAGCCTTCTCCAAGGTCTTGAGGCACACTAGGAAGAACCCCACCAATGCTAAGGATAAGGCAACCAGTATTCGCTTTCTGAAAGTACAAAGTCAGCACAGTGGTGGACAAAAAGGTGCTTAATTCACCAGCTTTCACGCTCAAATTTGTGTACGACTTACAGATTTTAACCTATGTAACTTTTCTTCCAGGGACTGATGACATGTATGTAGAGCAGATTGAAGATCCAGAGAGTCCCCTTCGCTGTCCCATTAAACTTTATGACTTTTACCTCTTTAAATGGTGAGTGGCTGACTGTCACCCAAGTCCCACAAAACTAAATTATTTCTCCATTAAACTTTTTTTTTTTCTTTTCTAGTCCCCAAAGTGTCAAAGGTCGTAACGACATCTACTACATGACTCCAGAGCCTGTCGTGGCACCAAACAGCCCAATGTGGTACTCGTCTCAGCCCCTCACAAGTCAGCAAGTGGAAGTTACGCTGGCTCGGATCATTGTAGTCCGAGAGATCCAGGAGATTATTGGCTGCAATTTAGAAAACTAAAACCAGAGGACTGGACTTCAGATTGACTATGCAGTACCCATCCTGACTACAATACTTAATAGCCATCATAAAAAGTGGGACAGCTTCTGAAACAATCACTTTCTTCTGAGGAGAATATAACGATTGTGATTTTTCTCTTCTGAACAGTTAACTTCCAGTGACTTTCTTTGTTAGGTATCGGCTCTGTGGACTTTGAACCCGCAGGTGAGCAGGACTTGAGTCTCGCTGGGTCCTGATTGATGCTTTTGAGCAGACGTAGTATGATTTTTGTAGAAGTCTTAATGTTATACAAAGTTATTTGTTCTTTTAACATCTTACTCTCATGTCTTACTTCTCTTTAAGGCATCACTATGTTGAATTGGAACTCATAATAATTACTTGGAATATTCACTTTTTTTGTATTCTGACTACAATTTAAACAATGTATGTTTAAATCTAAAAAAAAAAAAGGTGCCTTTTTTTTACTGGCTTGAACCTCAACTATTTACAAGAACAAGTTATATTGCAGTAATCCCCCCACCCTCCAATCAAAATTAGCAATTGGAACACATGTCAAAGTCTTTTTGCCAACTTAATGATTTGTCTGTGTGTATAGTAGGGTATTAAAGATGAAATACAGATGGATATGTCTTTGTATTATGAATCTTGTAAAACACAGAAAAGTTATCAGTACTTTGTGTTTATTAGTGTTGTCTACTTTGGAGTTTTAATCCCATTGGAACCGTTTTTGTCTGGTTTCTTATGAAAACTACCATCACATCAGTTGTCTTCAAGATGCTTTCTGTGTCTAATAATCACACACTGATACTTAGTTTTTCATTTAATTTATGAAAAAAATCTTCACAAATGTTTCACAACTTAAGCCCACACTTTGCAGACACTGGATTGCAGAGATTATTTATCGTCGGTCTGTTCTGGAAGAGTTAACTGTAATCTCTTCAGAGTTTGCATGAAGTATTTGGGGAGGGGACACGACACGACTATCTTCTCTTGGTTAAATCCCGGTAGCGTTAGCTGTCGCTCATGCAGATGTAGAGGAAGGTGCCGACTCTTGCTCTGCTCCAGTCCAAGCTTTTTCAGCACTCGCTCGGGTAATTTCTGTGGAATATAAATGTACATTTAATAAGTGACACAACTAGGACAGTTTCACACTTCAACTTGTAAAGAAATTGAGATTTAAAAATAAATTCTGTCTCTTGTTGATGGTAAACTGATAAGTGACAAAGCAAAATATTTTGTGTGTTTATAAAACTAATCAAGTTGACTGGATGCAACTTTAAATCATAAAGTCACAAATGTTAGAAAAGAAAACTGTCCTTTCATCTATATTTTGTAATTACTCACAGTCAAACATAAATGTTGGTAGATTAGCCAAGCTAGTCTACATACATTATATTTCCTGTGGCACATAGTAAACATGTTTCACCTGTGGTGCCAGTTTGGTCCAGTGGGAATATTTATGATCACCGAGAATGGGGCAGGCCAGAGCAAAAGCCATGTGAACCCTCAGCTGGTGCTTCGCTCCTGTGATTAGAAAGGAGTAAAATGTTATTTCCCTGAAGGAGGTTAAACTGACGTACAGCTTGATCTCAGCACTACGGTCTTACTGGTTAAAGGTTGGAGCTCGACGAGGCTGCAGCCACTGCTGCTGTCCAGGACTCTGTACCTGCTCACTGCAGGCTGTGCTTGCCGATGGCCTCGAATTTTGTCCAAACCATCTCCCGCCTCGTTCGTTTTGAAACACGGACTCAAAGCCATCTGCAGTTACAAAAGTTCTGAATTTATGTGAAACATTAAGAGTACTTTTCCACCTCGTCCACTAATGAACTGGTTGTGATTTACTTAAAACTACGGTTGGAGACATGTCATGCTTTTAAATCCTTATTTTTCACATTTAAATCATTCAGTTAGGGTCTATATAAAGTGGAACTGCAATGCTTTGGTTTGAGTTCCTCCTTATTTTAACTTTATCAGCGCTTCTTTCCCCCCCATTTCTGAGGCGTGTCTCAAAGCAACTCATTTTAACGCTGTCTTTTTAAATCCAAATGACCCACCCCCTCCAAATACACAACAAAATGCATTTAATGGATAAAAAATGGATTTTGCATGATATGTCCCTTTTAAATGAACAAAATAATTTGACCATGTGCAAGAAAACTAATATAATGTATTGTTTACTTGTGGCTAAAAGGTTTTAACTATTTTTCTCACATTAAATAAATGTTCATTAATAAATTAGTTATAGCATTTGATGCACAGAAGAAGCAGCACCTTAAAGTGTGGCTGAGGGCCTGTGACCTCTTTTTCCATGATGGGAATATCAATTATCCCCTCAGACGGGACAGGAACACCAACCGTGATGACCCTGAGGAGGAACAGACTAACAGTTAGAGACCAACAGCCTCCATTAAGTTAAAGCACACTGTTGACTATAATGACTCAATCTTTCAGCATCTCACCAGTATTTCTGCTGCACTTGATTATTTCTATTCAGGTTGAATATATGCTCTGCTGTTTCTTCGCTTGTGGCCAGCAGGAGTGTTCCAGTTGAGTCCTTTTCCAGACCCATACAGGGGTGCAGCTGAAAATCAGACTTTACCTTCATCCCATCCATCATCTTTGCAAGAACAGGAAGCACAGAAGTGATGGATGTGACTCCAGCGCTCGCTGAAAAAAAAACAAAAGTTACATGTTATGTTTCTGACAAAACAATTATTGTTGATATTCGCTGTACTGATAGAGACTATATCTGTGTAAACACACACTGGGCATCAAAAAGGCTTTTGTTTGGGTCTTTTTGAATATGCTTATCAGTAAAATTTTACCCCAAAATCAGATCTTTTACCCAGAAGAGGAAAAAAAATTACAAAAGTTTTTATTACCTGTTGTACTTTTACTCCCATTATTTACTATTATTACAAATATATTAAAGTATTATTTCCCCATTAAATGGGAACTTTAGGGAAAAATAGCTATTAAGGATTCTGCCCCAATCAAATATTTGTTTTATATATTGACATTTTTAATCACTGATAAATATAACAGTAACATGGTGAAATTATTTAACCTCTACACAATTTATTAAGTGATGAACAGGTGGATAAAATTATAAACTGTAGGTTCTAAAGTTTAAAGTAAGTTTACCTTGGACAGGGACCCCGTACGGTTTGTTGATGATAATCACATCTTTATCCCGGTACAGCATGCTTCTGTGGAGGTGTTTGGCCAGCACGTTGGGATGCACGTTCTGCAGCTGCAGACTGAACCGTTTCAGCTCCACCACTCGTCCCAGCGAGCCGGACCCTGGAGAAGGTCTTTGTGCCGCCTGTGTCTTCGCCTTCTCCTGCTGGACCTTCCGGGCCAGGTCAATGGCTCTCAGCCGGGTGTTCTCCCCGCTCAAGGTGGTGTCTGAGTCCGGGTTGACAGCACCGGTGCTCTGACTCGGACTGAGAGACGTTTTTTGTCTGATTGTCTGTGATTTGACCACCGAGAAAAAAATGTTTTTGCTAAAGGCTCGCTCATTTAGTGACACTAACCTTTTACAAGTATTCATCTTGGCACAACGTGAGCAAAGCTAATAAGGCTAAAAACACAACCTCGACGTCACATCCTGACCAACCATTTCAAATTAAGAGCGTTCAAATGAGGCGTTAAATGTCAAACCTGTTTTAGAGGTTTATCTGCTCCAAACACACTTTATATGAATGAAGAATTTATAAATAGGGTTCTGTATAACATGAATATGTAATTCAATGGTTAATTTATGTCCCGATCATGTGGCCCCATAGCGGCAGGTTGAAGTAAATCTACTGTCCTGTTTTATTTCTAAATCCTAAACTTTTGTTTTTTAAGTTCGCATTTCCGTTGAAGTGTCGCTATTTCCTGTTGTCCTACAATAGAGTGGTGCTCGTTTTATTCACCTTTACTGTCCGGTTCATTGAAACGTTAGATTATAGCGTCAACAACGGAATACCGCCCACTTGAAGTGTTCGTGTAAAACAAACCGACCGCATACCGTCGCTAGGTTGGGTTCGATATGCACGCTTGTGTTGCCAAATTAGTTTTTTTATTTTATTTTGTTTTTGTGGAAGAAGTAAGCAGCAATACAACATTATTCAAACCTAATAACAAATATGAAGCATTTCTTAACCAAACATAAATAATTTATATTGGTGTAACTAGATGAAACAAGGAGCCAAAGCGGCAGTCCACGCTTTTATATGTATATGTTTTTGTAAATCTTGAAGCTATGCATATCACAGACAAAGTTTTGAGGAGTTTTAAGGTTGCCAGGAAGTATGATGATGTTCATACAGACAAAATCAACTGTGTAGACTACAGCTCAAACGGGGAAAATGCTGTATCAAGCAGCGACGACGACTCCATTACGTTATATGATATCCAACAGGGAAAGTAAGTGGCCAGCAGGGGATGATAACAATACAGTAAATCAATAACATTTATGTGCTTTATAAATTTATTTGTACTATGTTGTCTCCTCCCTTCTCAGACCTATTGTCGAGAATCTGTTCAGCAAGAAGTATGGAGTAGACCTCATCCGCTTCACACCCAGAGATGCTGAAACTGTGGTCCACAGCTCCAACAAACAGGATGGTAATAACAACTTAGAACTCAAGAAGTCAGCTACCATCATAAGATACCACTCACACACACACACACACACACACACACAAATGTATTTGTTTATTTTTACACATGCAACACCAATATTTATTATATTGAGAGAAAATAAGCAGATTTTGTTTTGTGTCCTTTAGATACAATCCGATACCTGTCAATCGCTAACTACTCATTCCTTCGATATTTCTCTGGCCACACCGCACGGTGAGTAATGCACCACTTGAAGCAGGAGAGCTCCACAGCAGTGGAGATGTCACGTTATCAAACGATCTGAATCTTTTGAACAGCTCTTTAATATGAACTATGAGAACCGAGTCGCTCCTTTTTTAGAAATTAATATTACTCCTTGTGATTTTCTCTTGTTTTTCTCCTCAAATGCAGACACACTCACTCCTCCTTTGCTTTTTTACCGATATATACCATCTCTAGCACTCCACTGTAATGCCCCCACCTGCACCACAATCATCTGTCTGCTTTGCATTAACTGTGGTACACAAATAAAATTTTACTTAACTAGTACAGTGGCACAAGAACGCTATAAATTGAGATGTGTTACGTGAGTTAGTTCAGTGTTTACAGAGTTACAAAGTGCATTGTTTCCTTGTGTGTACAGCCAACAAAACTGAACAAACTACAAATAAAAGGAAGTGACAGCTCTGTCTGGCCTGCACAGTTAGTGTCAGAGCTATTTTAGAAATGGCGGTGTGTGAAGTTGATAATAATAAAAATGTTGCTGACAAAACACAAAATTTGTGTCGGGGCTGGGTTCCAAAAAACCCCCCCACTCCAGCTCAATTCTTGCCAAAAGAATGGAAAACATGTTTAGTAAACTCATAGTTCTCATTTCATTTACTAAGAAAGGGCTGTATTCACTAGAAATTTGAAAAGTTTTCTTTTATGAAACAAAAATAAAATGTCTTTGCTTCAGAAAGGCAAAGACAATGAACGCTTTAGAATTAGCCTTATCTAAACTGATAGCTAAAGTTTAGTGATCAATGTTTTCTTGGTGTGTGTGTGTGTAATCAGGGTTACTGCGCTCTCCATGTCTCCAGTGGAGGATATATTTATCTCCAGTTCATTAGATGAGACAATCCGCATCTGGGACCTCCGCTTGCCCACCTGTCAGGTGCGTAAGGGTTGGGAGATGTTCTTTTTTCACCCGGACATTTTGTACTTAGAGAGAAACCGCAGGGGAGACGTCCTGGTAAGCCCTCCCACTGCAACACGGTTGACAGAGTGGATGTTTAAATTTTCAGGTGATGATGGAGGGGTTGGAGGAGGAAGTTCTCTTATTTCTGTTGTTAACCAAGGAGAAGCGCTGTTTTTTTAAATTCGTCTTGTAGCGAATGCCACAGTTTCTGACAGACTGTGTGGAACCGTTTCCCTACATGGGCTGACAGAGACACACTCCCTCCCAGCCAGCACAGCCACAGAAAGCTGCCAGTGTAACCACTTTTCCACATAAACACATCCAAAAGGTTCTGACTAATCACACAATACTTGGTGCATACACATACTGCACATAAACGTTTTTTTGGAGGCGGTACAAAAGCCAAACCATTTCAATGAAAAACAATTTCTGCACTTCTGATTAGCCCTGGGCGATAAACCGTAAAATAACCGAAGTTATTGTGCATTTATCGTTATCGAGGTGAACTGGTCAATATATCGTGATATTGATTTTTGGCCATATCACCCAGCTCTAGTTCTGATGCCTTTAGTGTTTTAGTTCAAAACCCAGATTGCTTCACCTTAAAGTTCACCATCAACCCCTCTGAGCTCTCAGATCTTGTTCTTCTCTCACATAAACCTGAACCAACACACAAAAAACTACAACAGGAAATAAAGAGATAACAAAAAGTCAGATCGTAGCATTGAGAAAAAAAAAGTCCAGACTTCCTTTCACGTCGTTCTTTTGTGTTTGTTTGTGTTTCAGGGTTTGGCGAACACTATGGGGAGACCTGTTTGTTCATTTGACCCGGATGGGTTAATATTTGCTGCAGGGGTGGAATCACGTGTCGTCAAACTCTACGACCTTCGTGCTTTTGACAGGGTACAGTTCAGAATGTGGAAGGACGTGTGTTGTGTGACTTAACCTTCAAAAGCAGCTCATAAAGGCCCAGTTCAGATGTTTGGAAGTGGAGATTTGTGGAAAACGTTAGGAACACGACGTACATTTACAAGAAAGTGCTTTATCTTTAAAAACAACTTGTAACACAATGACACCAACAGCAAGAGAGGAAATAAACCTCAAGCATAATTTGTTGAAATATTTATTTGACAGTAAGTTATTTTCTTTATTGTTAATGTTAGGGAGTTAGCCCATTTGTGTCATCTGTCCCTGCTTGTTGTAGAGTTTTTTGACCAAGTTTATATAAACAGAGTTTAATTCTGACCTGATTGATGAGTTGAAAGCTAACTTAATCAGGATCAATAAAGTGGATTGGTGTTTTAAAACCAGGAATCCCAAAGTTTCAACAGTAGATCCTGTGAATGCTAATTCATGAACACATTGTTATCAGTTGCACCAAAAGCCCCCAACCTTGGCCCTCGTGGCCCACTGTCCTGCAGGTTTTAAAGGTTTTCCTGACTGAAACAGATGAGTCGCTGACAGGTTTCTGCTAAACTCGATGATATTCTGAAATGGTGTTCCAGTTATTTGAATCAGGTGTGCTACAGCAGGCTGCTACTGCCTTTATTGGCCACGGCAAAATGATCAGAATTCTACATAAATAATAGTGGAAAATTGGCGACAGAGTAAAGTTTTTAAAATAAGATTTTCTTGAACTGCCGTAAAAATGTAGAGACTGAAATAGTTTTGTTTACACTTCGACCTTCACTCTGCTCAAACTAGCTCATGAATCTGGTCAGAACTAATTTGCATTTAAAATGAGGACATTCAAAGTGCTATCTACAACAGGTAAAATACTGACTGTTCATAACCTTTCCAGAGAACTCCACTTCAACACATATGAACTATCTCTGATTCTGTATGGATATAAATAATAACATCTTAAATCTTCTCGTTAAAGGGTCCGTTCTCCTGCTTTGAGAGCAGGTTTAATCGTGTCTGTGACTGGACCGGAATCAAATTCAGTAGAGATGGGAAACACATTCTCATTTGTACGAACGGCGGTGCTATTCGCATTCTGAATTCTTTCAGTGGATCTGTGCAGCACACATTTTCAGTAAGTCAAACCACCATCCTGCTGTATGACGTCTGGTTTTACATGGCTTCTGTAAGCGACCCATTGTTTTCTGAATTTCAGGGCTACAACAACAGTAAAGGCGTCTCCCTGGAGGCCTGCTTCACTCCAGACTCGCAGTTCGTTATGATCGGTAAGCTGCCGTAGTTTCGGATTATTTTTTGTCTCTTTTCCTGAAGCGTGGAGACTGAGCAGAGAGTCTGTCTCGCTCAGGTTCGGAGGACGGCAGAGTTCACGTCTGGAGCATCGAGAGCGGGATGAAGGTGGCGGTGCTGGATGGCAAACATCAAGGACCCATCAACACTGTGCAGTTTAACCCTCTGTACATGACGTTCGCCAGTGCCTGCACCTCCATGGTGAGAGCTAACATCTTACATTGACATCACAAAGAAGCTGCTGAAAAAAGGGAATGCTCTGAGTTATTTAATTTGTATTTTTTACAGATGTTCTGGCTCCCGTGTGGTGATGACTTTTAGAGGGACCAAAACTCTTTTCCACCACACACTGAGGTGACATATTTTTATGTTACAAATGTTTTTTAACACTGCATGAAACTTGTGACTTAAAAAGTTGCAACTAGAAAACAGACATGTTTCTACTTTTATAAGCTAACGTGTTTTTCAAAACTGTATTATAAAAATGTTACAAAAGCCGATGCAGAGTTAAGCAGGAACAAGTTTTGTATTAAAAATGTTTTTATTACAGTTCAGGTTGAGTTATGTTGCATTTACAACTTGAACTTTTGTAATTATTCTACTTGATGTTTTTATAGTTTCAGTATTTGCTAATAAACGTTTGTATTAAAAACACATTTTTTTCTTATTGTCACTAGCTTCTCTATCATACATTTATTTCTTTTACACTTACTTTTTATTGGTTGTTTTTTTGTCATACATAACTGAACAGAAAATAATGAATAAGCAAACAGATAAAAGTCACAATCGTATAAAAAATAAATAGTGCTGAAATTACAGGCATAATGCAACACTCAAGAAGGTATTGAGCAGCATCCATCATTTCACAGGATTAAGACTAATAATGAAAGTTGTTTTTACAGAATCAAGACCATTTATTCCATTTTAATCTGTAGAGTTCAGCTTGCAACTCCAACATAAATGTTAACCTCTCCATTCTGTGGGTTTCTTCAACCATTTTCATCAGGCTTTTGTTGAGCTGCAATCATCTGAATCAGATGTGTTAAAACAGGGGAACTTCTAAAACATGCAGGGCAGTGGGCTTTGAGGACCAGGGTTGGGAAACACTGGAGTATAGTATTTTACTTTTTAAATTTCAAACCAATAATAGGTTAAAAATAGATGATGTTTCAAAATAAATCACTTTAAAGCTTAGAAATCCTTGAAGGAATTCACATCACCCACTGGTTTTCATGCCAGAGTTTGACTAAAATCATCTTCTGTTGAGAAATTACAATGTTAAAACAGTTTTACTTGCCACAAATTACAGTTTTTACAACAATATGTGATATTGTGGTTTTGTATTAAAGCATAATGTATGTCATGAAGATGACCCTCAGTTATTATCACTTCATATTTTTGCTCAATAGCTGTAATATCAGTTTTATAAAATCACTCAACTTTCAATAGGCTCCACTTCAAAAGTTAATGGTTAATGGTAAAGTTTACTTCTTTGAGAGTTTTATTAAAATCTATCGTCTGGTTCAGGAGATAATTTGCTCATTTAAAAACAAACGAGCACAAAAACAGGTGTAAACATCATCCTGTTTCCAGCTTCAGCAGCAGGTGATGATAAACTTCGACAACTTCATATTACTGTATCTTCTGTACTAAAACATTTACTGTTTTATGTATTTTGAATCTGTACATAAATTTATTTTATAGATGATGATAAATAACACTACTGTACAGGATACAAACTCAAGTTCAGTCACGTGAATTTATGAGATGAACTTTTCATTTTGTCAGATAAACGTATGTATTTTTGTTTGTGTCGTCCTGAAGCAGAGGAGAGGGGTGGGAGCCATGTTGAATAATGTATAGATGCTGGGGTAGTGTAGTCACCACTGAGTGAATAATGGATGATCCCATCACAGGTAACCTCACAGGTACACACTTATCTTTCTCTCACCCATGCAGGTGTGTGTGAGAGAAGAAGAAATCAGGCATGAAAGTTTTTAGCACTCACAAAGTTGTTTTTTTTTTTATCTGTCCTCTTTGCGAGTCAGCTGTCAGTGATGAGTTCACTTGGAGCATTTAGAGTTTACTTTTGGATCTTTGTGTTACACAAACTGAATATTGATGTTTCATGACTTTAAAAGTTACATAATATATCATTATTTCAAAAAATATTGTGGCAATTTGTGAAAAGCGCGATTGTCCCTTTGTTTACTCATTCACTGATCAAATGCAGCAAATCTACTGAGCACGGGTTCCTGTGATGGGGGAGCAGTGTTGAAATGTATCGGTCAGATTCTTGCTTGGTGTCACGTTTCTGTGACCAGGTGGCTGGAATTTGAGATGGTGGAGTTTCGTCTGCCTGAGTTGATGGGCCGTTCTATGAGAAGGAGTGCTAAAATGTCATTACATTTGGCACAGCAGCCACCTCTGGAAACCCCGCACTGATCGCCGCTGTCATCGTCATCACCATCATCTGAAGAGACCTCTGTGCCGACTGGGCAGGTACAGGACAGCCTGTGACCAGCTTCACCCCCCCACCCCCTCTCTCTACTGTCAGACAAAGTTGCATTCACTGACATGCAGAGTGTTTTAGATGGGCTGTTGGGGTGGCGTATCCATTGACCGGCACGTTATTACTCATTAGCTGCGCTTCCGCAGATTGTGTTTCAAGTGTTAGGAAGCTCCCGAGTCATCCTCGAGGCGTTTATGTCATTCGTACGTGTGAGTTCGTCTGCCTGCCATCAGAGGAGAGGCGGCTCACCTGCTCAGAGGGGACACGGAGAACCTGGACGTGGTCTTTCTTGCATGAGTGGGACGTGAAGCCAAACGATGTCACACCAAACTGGAATTAACGGTGAGTCTGCCTTCCACTTAAAACCTTCAGAAACCTACTTTTTAATACGTTTTCTTTTTCTTTTCTTTTTTTCATCTAATGGCACATCCTCATGTATGTTACATGTTTTGTATAAAAAAACACTGGTTACTAAACTTGATTAACTTTATAATGTTAGAACCTAAACGACCGTGAAAACCACACATCTCTTAAAGATATAGATAAAATAGTTTATTTCTGCTTCTGAGATCAACTTCACTTATGTTCATCCACAGGTTGTTTAATAGCAGTGTGTGTGTTAGTGTGTGTGTGTGTTATAGCATTTAGTAAGTGGCGTGTCAGAGGTCCGGTTGACGGAAGCGCACCTCTTTTCTCACCTGATCTTACATCATTTATGAGTCCTCTGGGTTCAGTAACCATGGTGAGACAAAAGGACAAAGTACGACAAATCAATAGTTTCCTGTGATAAAAGTATGTTTTAAATAAACCATTTAAGTAGCGTCACCTCAACTAAAGCCTGGTAATTGTTGGGCTGTTGTTTTTATGTTTTTTGAGTTCATTCTGTGAGGCGGTTTAAGTGGTTGTGTGAGTTCTTGGCTGTGGATCAAATTTTCACCCGTAAGTGGAGTCACAGGTTCTTACTTACCAAATTGTCTCGCTGTTTTGACTTTGTCTGCCTTAAATCTGGTTTCTGCAGCTACATTCGAGCTGAAAGAGTTCCTTGCCCGAGCGAGAGGAGGTTCCATCAGAATCTTGAAGATTGTGATCAGAAATGGTAAACGTGACGATGTGTCTCGCCTCCAGAAGCACCTTTCTGAAGTCGGGCCTTTGTTTGACTGTTTGTGCGTTCTTGTTTTTCCGCAGAGGAGTTGGTGCTAGATTTATACAAAGAGCCGGTGCAGACCTGGGACAAGGATTACGATCAGTTTCTGCTTCCCCTCCTCACACCTCAGGAGCCTTGCTACATCCTCTACCGCCTGGACTCCCAGAATGCACAGGGATATGAGTGGATATTCATCTCTTGGTCACCTGACCACTCACCAGTATGTCTGAAGATGCTGTTAGCTGAAGTTTACTGTGTCTTAAATGTAAAAATTAAAAACAAATTCAGCATTTCTGGTTAGAATTTACAGAGTCCTCCATGATACATAAAGGCCATATAATGTCTTGTGTTTTTTCATAAGAAAACACAATTTATTGAGCTCATTAATTATTTGTAACATTCTTATACAGAATTATGAATCCGATTTTTTTAAGGCTCTAATTTCTCTGCTGTTATGTTAACTAATTATGTCTAATTATTGCTGAATCATTGCACTAAAAATGTTCAGGCGTCCACAAAAGCTAGATTATGTCATATATTTAAATTTTTTAAGTTAAGTTTTTTCACATACCCTGATTTATGCTACAGATAAAGTAGTTAAACTAGATAAACTAGTTACAAATAACTGCTGTGTAGAAAGTACTCAGTAAAATTTGAAATATGAATAAGTTTTGCTCTTGTTCTTTAGAAGTTTGACATAAAGAATAATAGATCATTTTAGAAATTAAGAAATTAAAAAATTAAGAAATACATTGCTATTTTATTTTAGGGTCAATACAGTGCTCATCTAGTGATATTGGATGAAAAGAAATTGATCTTGTAAAAATAATTAAGCAGCGTTAGCTTATTAATATGAAAACAACCATTTTAAACACCTAAATTAAGTTCTGATATTGTGTGTAAAGATCTTGACTTGTTCAGAGCTGCAGGTAAGATGTTTCCTCTGTGATTGTCTCGTGTAGGTGAGGCAGAAGATGATGTACGCTGCGACTCGTGCCACGCTGAAGAAAGAGTTTGGAGGAGGTCACATCAAAGACGAAATGTTCGGCACAGTCGAGGTTTGTCCAAACGCCTGGCTGTAATCGCTGATTCGTACTGTTTTGTTGTTGAGCAGCAGGCTGTTGTCTTTGTTGGCAGGACGACCTGTGCTTTCAGGGATACCTGCGCCACAGATCCTCCAGTTCATCTCCAGCGCCGCTCACATCAGCCGAGCAGGAGCTACAACGAATTAAAGTCACAGAGGTACTTGGAAACAACACATTCTGTCTGGATATGTTCTAAAATATTTGTAATTGGTATGTTTTCATTCTGTTGTTTTTTCCTTCTACAGGAAAAAGTTGTTTGGGTATGCTCTATTTTTTTATATATGAGGATTTTAGTGTGTTTGTGCTAAAATAAAATAAAATAAACTTGTCTTTTTCTCTCTACAGGATGAACGGAGACGAATTGGGACTCCAACAGCGCGAGCGAAGGTTTGTTAAGTTCAGTTTCTGCTCATAAATTGAGTTGCACGATGCATAAAAAGAGAACATTAAAAACTTTTTCATCATCAGGTCACAATGGAGTTTGGCTTGGACAAAAGGGCACAGACTCTTCAGGGTCTTGCATTCCCTTTACAAGAAGATGCCAAACGAGCTCTGCAGCAGCTCAAGCAGAAACGCATCAATTACATACAGCTGGTGAGCCCTGGCTGATAATCTGCACTGCTTTTCACACATTGTGTGAGAGGACAGCATGACACTCTGTGTGCAGACGAGCTGCACGAGTCTGTTTATGAGGGTATAAAGCAGTAAAATCCGCTGTGCAGGATTTGCCAGCTCAGTCGTGTGTATTGTGTTGCAGAGGCTGGATGTAGATAAAGAGACCATTGAACTGGTTCACACCAAACCGACAGAAACTCACGAGCTTCCCTTCAGGATTCCTACAGATACTCCTCGATATCACTTCTTCGTCTTCAAACATTCCCACCAGGGCCAGATGCACGAGGCGTTAGGTAGGTATACTGTCATCCAGGGCAAGGTTTCATCTCACTGCCAGATTATATACACTCACAAGAAACTAAATAGCTTAATAGCAACCAACGTTAGCTGCCATAAGAAGTCTGCACTAAGTATGCACTGGTGTCTTGTCTTGTTTTTTAAGCAAAATAAGATGTCGCATTTTGGTAGGCCGGATTTAAAATCTAAGGGCTACATTTAAAATATTTTGTAGGCCAAGTAAAATGTTAACATTGGCCAAATATGGCCCGTGGACCTTGAGTTCGACGGTCATGCTTTAAACTATAGAGCACATCAAAAAACTGGGCTTACAGTTACAGTATATAAAAATGTAAAAAAAAGGAACAGCATTTTGATTTGTTATTATAAGCAGAGGAAACATTAGCTGACTAGAGAAACTACTAGTAACATAGCTATTTTCTTCCCCTATGTCAGGGCTATTTCAATTAAATTTATTTGGGGGCCACAGTTACTGCAGGTCAACAGTTCAGGGGCCAAACATCCAGCAAATAGTCATTATATAAATAAACCAAATATTGCAAAGATCTGTTACTTTTGAAATAGTTAATTTCTGCTGTACAGAACCCTATGAAAGTAGTGATAATTAAACAATGTCAAAAATTAAAATAACACATCATGCCTCCTATTTAACACAAATATAATTTTGACATCTCTGACTTCCCAAATTTTTAAACCAATTTTATTTTCGCTTTCATAGTTTTATCTTCAACTGCTTGTAATTTTAACCGTCTTGAGTGTGCATAGAAATGTTTTTTTACCAGCTTCTAGCCAAGATTCTACTGTTTCTGTTGATGACACACATGTCTTTGTTTAACTAAAAGAACATATAGTAATTAAAGTAGAAAACCGGAGGTTTGGGCTCAAGAGATGAATAAACCAATTGTCGGGCCGAACTTTGGTCACTCGCGGGCCAGATGTTGCCCTCAGGCTGCCAGTTGAATAGCCCTGCACTATGTGTATAAATTAGTATTTTATAGTGAAAACAATGAGAAAGGAGCAAAGCTGTGCCCATGTTTCAGTTAGTGTGGTCCATTAATTGCATTCAGTAATAATTTCAAAAGTAATTTTATGCTCCTCCTTCTTTAGCATTATTTTAATAGATGTTTGGATACATAAAACAGAAATGAGAGAACTCACTTTATGTAGAGTTTAAATTTCTATCTACATTCAACCAAGCATTTTATCATAATCTTTCATTTAATCTCTAACAAGGCATCCTTTTTACATTTTATATGCCTCTCAAACCATTTCACATTCTCTAATTTGTCTATATCTAATTTAAAAGTTTAAAATTTTTCACAATAACTGTGCAGTTACATTTTAGTTCAAACACACCCTGTCGTTGCTCTGTGACGGTATTTACAGTAGCTACGTGTCACCACTGACTCTTATCACTTTCATCTTTCTCATTCTGGTTTGCTGCTTAGTTTCATATTTAACATACATTTAGATATCATACATAAAGCCTTTTTTATCTGTTAATGTTTCCTATAATATCTTGCCTCTGTCAAGATCTCAACCTCAAGCCCTTAACGGTCCAAATCAGTGTTGTTATGAACATTGACAGTTATTGGAATGAGTGTGTAACGGATGTGTTGAAGTGACGCAGCCCCAGAGAGCTATTACTCAACCCTGAAGGTCCTCTCAGCTGTCTGCAGGTCTCTAGTGTTTTGAGTCTGTGCTGCAAATAGGAAACTGTGAAGGAAATCTTTTCCAAGGGCCAAGCATTCAAAAGACAAGTTTCCATAAACTATACCAGCATTTAGAGAAACCTTCATCCTAAAGGTGTTTGAATGAAGCGGGGTACTTTTGAGTAGAGATCAGTAGTCAGTAACTCATCTGCATTAGATCAGAACAATCTCACTTCAGATAAGAAATTCTTCTAAATGAATCTAGCTGACAGCTAGTCAGAAGAGGGCCTATCTAAGACCTCATCTACACTCTAGATATTTTGAAATATGCGTTCATATGTCCTGTTTGCAAAGTAATTTGCCAGAGGTGGTTCGTGCATGGGGCCAGCACCACATAAACCAAACTTCAACCGGGCCAGTTGCTGCATGCCATGGTAAAAACAGTCCCATCATTGCCAGACTTGGCCAACATCTGGTTGACAAAACAATCGTTCAGCCAGCTTGACACCAGATCTGGTCCACACCTGTCAGCTATGTAGGACCACTCCTAACTTCTCTGGCAGGGGCGGAGCTAGACTTTTTTGCAAGGGGTGGCCAATCCCAGATTCCCATCCACTTGTCATTAATTTGGAGATGAATGCCACAGGTAGCTATTGCCACCTCGGCCACCCCTCTGACTCCACCCCTGTATTTACCCCCATTTTAAAATGTTACTTAAAAGAACTATCTCTAAGTAATGTGTGGATAGTACTGAACAATATTACTGTAAACCAAATTAAAATGATACAAAATATTGTTTTTCTGAGTTACATTTGTAACAGACAAATGATGGTTCATTTGCTAAGTAAAATATAATAAATATTAGCTTGTATTCTGTTTTGCAGTGAGTTGAAAATAAACTTCATCCTGATTAAACAAACTTTCTCACTGAGTTAAATACGCTGAATCCAAAGTCATATAGATTGTTAAAATAAAATAAATCTGCCATCTGTTCCAGTGTTCATATATTCAATGCCTGGGTACACCTGCAGCATCAAGGAGAGGATGCTGTACTCCAGCTGTAAGAACAGGTTACTGGATGAGGTGGAGAGAGACTATCAGCTGGAAGTCAACAAGAAGGTACGGCTCACACGTTTCTGTTCAGGTTCAGAGCGCCAGAAGCTATCAGTCATCACAAGGTGCTTTTTGTGCCCAGATGGAGATTGACAGTGGCGATGGTCTGACAGAAGAGTTCCTGTATGAAGAGGTGCATCCCATGGAGCAGACCCTAAAGCAGGCCTTTGCTAAGCCTCGTGGACCAGGAGGGAAGAGGGGCAACAAACGCATCATCAAGAGTCCTGGAGAGAACGGAGAAGATTAGACATCATACACACACACTCACCCACATACACACATGTGTGTATATATTACACAATTGTAATGTAAGGATGTTTAAGAATTAACCAAGCATTTGACTGTTTAGCTTTTGAAAGAGAGTTTACGTTTCCCACTAAAAACACAAGGAAATGCTAATCTAAGTGAAGCAGCTGCTAAATGTTAAAGTGATGCATCTTTATGCAGATAATTATTGACAGTTCTTGTTCTGTCTGCTCAGACTCTTCTGGTCCAACAGTGATTCAGTTGTTACATAATGATGCTGTGCAGCCAAAGGTTTTTACAAATCCACAGAGAGATCCATACAAAGAACTATAAAATGAAGAAGAATAGAGAGCTGAGCACATTTTTAAAAGACAAAAAGCCTGATTATGCTTTTAAAATGTTTTTTTCTCATAGTGTAGTGTATGAGGCTTTTTATCTCTGTTAAAGATCTGTAAAGAAACAACAGAGAAACATATTTCCATTATTCATATCTATTTGATTGACGAGTACCAATAAAATATTTCAGTTTTTGTTGTGACGTCATCATCCTGCAACAAAAGCAAACGCTAATGATGCTTTACAATTTTATTCATTTAGTCACATAACTTGCTTATTTTCTTTTTAATTTGGCTTGGACGAAACAAATAGGAAGTGACATCAAAGGGGATCTCTTTAAGAAATCAAAATCTCTGGTCTTTGTTTATTAAAGCAATATTGTTTGAACTCTGACATTTCTTCATTTATCTCTGATTGTGACTTAAAATAATCTGAGAAACATCTGATTTTTCTCTACAGTCTATTCATTGTAGTAATGCTCTGTTTACATTCAGACATTCCCCTTTGACATCACGTCCTGTTACTTCACATGTGAATATCTCAGATGTGTTCATCTCAGTGGCATGAAATGTTTGTTGTAATAAGTTATTAGTGTTATCTTTCCAAAAATACATTCATATTTATTAGAAAAATTTGATGTCACAGACACTTTAACAGTGTTAGCAGCAGTTGCTTTTATCTCAGCATGATGACATCAAGAGTAAGGTCTGTGCTCCATTCTGAAACCTTAACATTTTGCCACATTTACATTTTTTTACATTTAGGATTATACATTTAGACATAGCATTTAACATTTAAATTTAATATTTAGTAAAAAAATTGCAAAATGTAAGAACAGTGAGCTAAATAATAAAATGTTGGTGGAAAATCTTTGTCTAGGATTTTTCCCCTTAGAAAGTGAGCTAATTATTGAAAATGTGTTAGTGACATTTTTTTAAACGTTTTATTCTACACTTGGCACCCCAAAATCAACATCATTATTTCTAACTTCATGATCTGATTTTATTTTGGATTCAATCATTTGCATTGAGTATCTTTAATTTACTCTGCAACTAAAACATTTTTAATGAGTGTCCCTGCAGTGAGATGTGACTTTAAATCAATTGAATTAAAAGCTTTCTATTTTAATAGCATTAAAATAAGTCCTCTTCTGTGTTGTCATTTCCTCAATACTTTTACAATTTTTCCATCATTTCTCTTACACTTTAATTTATAGAAGTCACAAAGTAAATGATGTGGAATTAGTAGTCACGTTTCTTAGACTCAAATTTTACTGATCAGGCCCAAGTTTAAAAGATCAAAAAACAAACAACTGCAGCTGCCTTCATAGGCCATCAAATTGAGGTTTGACTACACTCACATGAAGGCTGCTGTTTTATGCACTTCTGCAATAAAAATATTTGCTGTATTTTCCATCAGTGTGTGTGTGTTGTCTTATTTCTTTCTCTGTAACTGTGTGTGAAGTTATGCAAACCATGTCGCATTACAGACAGTAAACCTCAAACTCATCATCACACTTTATCCATCCTCTGGCTGACTCCATTACATTTTTTTTATTAGGATTATTTGGAAGAAGCACCATCGTAGCCTTTACTCTCAGGCTTTCATCGCCCACTGCGTTTGCAAACTGAGTGGGGTAACGAGGCGTTCTCATACTCTGACCCCTCCAGCTGGAACACATTTCTGCAGAATCATGCCTTTAATGAGTTTTTGATCATTGCTTTATGTTAATGTAATTTTTTTGTTTGTATTTATATGTTGATTAATGTGTTTACTGATTATGGATTTATTTGTTTTATTTGTTCATAACAAGTCTCTCTTGCAAATGAGACAAGTGTTTTTGAGTGAGTCTAACATGTATAAATAAAGGGGAAAGAGAGGCAGGCAGGCAGGCAGGCAGCAGCAGGGGTCACGAGGTTGTGTGTGTGTGTGTGTGTGTGTGTTTGTGTTTTCCAAGAAGGCGCTCTACCCAGAAGCTCTCAGCTGTGCACTCTGATGCTTTCATGCCTCACGGGAAACACCACTGATGTGAATATTTCTTCTTGGAAACAGGCTTCAGAGCTGAACAGCCATTTTCAAGTGGTCATTATCTTGATACATAGGAACTACAGGCTGAGTTTATGATGAATCTTTGAGAACACGCTTAAAAGGATGGTAAGTTCCAAGAAAAACAAATATACACTTCAACGAGAAGCTCTTGTCATTATAGCTTAATAAGACATGATTACATTCTAGAAAGTCCTAGTTTAAAGAGAACTGCAGAAGGTAATGAGTAATTTTATGAACTGTTTTAAATGTTTGGTTTGGTAAATATTATCAAAAGATACAGCTCATTTAAATGAAGTTATTGATTAAAAGCCTTTCAGGACAAAGTAATGTTTACAGTTTCTAACATGACTTCACTCAGCTGCTTCAGACGTGACAGCAAGTGGTGTCTTCAATGTAAAAGGTTCAAAACTGACATTAAAATGACAAAAACCACATTAGAAAGGTGTGGTTAGTTTTAATGAAAAGTCTAAATTATTATTATTTTTAATGGAGCCAAAATATGAAATAATGATAAAAAATACCATAAAAATAAGGTGATCATGCAAGAATATATTTGTCTGTCAACAAAATATCTCATAAACCACAGCATGTGATTCAGTGAAACTCAGAAAGTAATCATTCAGTGAACATCTATAACAGATTATCTTTTGGTAACATCTTTTTACAGGTGATGAGATTAAAATTGATGTGGTCATAGCTGAGAGTCATCAAATACTTGAAGCACTATAAGATGCAATAAAGCAGCCATGTTTAGGAAGATTCCTACATAATAAATCTCTGAAAGTGTTCCTGTGTTAGAGTTAGACTTGAGACTGAGCAGATCTGATATTTTATAGTTTGTTTGGGTTTTTTTTGTCGTTCTTTTCATTATTCCTCTCAGTGAGGAATATATGAGCCAGCTCTGGGGGTCTTTGGTTGTGCCTTATGTTGACATCTGTAGAGGAAGTAGTGTGTGTTGTTGTGTTGATCCGCTGGGCTGCAACCTTTTTCCTGTCACTGCAGGCTGCTGAAACACAAAACCTTTCCTGGAAACAGATTCCCAGGAAGCTGAGCTCTGTCAGCCTGCCTGAACTCAGCTGCTGCAGCCTGAGCTGCACTTTTCACAGAGCTGCCCCTCCGACACAGACGCACTTATTTCCAGCAGACTCCACCAAAATCTTTTTCTTTCTTTTGACTCTTATGATGAATAAACATTCACTGTGAGAATCATCAGTTTTCCCTTCTTCACCCCCACCACTTTCTTTAACGGTCTCAGTCTTTTGGACTTTTCATGATTTAAGGTAAGAATATTTCACTTATCTTTGACAGTGTTTGAGTATTTGGTTGTTTTTTCTACAGAACGACATGTTATGGAAGAAATAAACTAAAACAGCCACTGATATCCCATTATTCAGTGTTTTACTTGCAAATCCAGGTGTTGTGTGAGTTAACACGTCAACATGGTGTTTATAAGACTGTTGTGTTTTTCCTGCTCTCCTCAGGCAAACGCAGCTTGGCACTATAGACTTTTTTCTTTGCATATTTATTTCATGTTTGCATTTACCAATGAAGATATGAGTTAATATTCTTAAAAATGTCTGACTTATGAATTTTATATATTTTCATATTGTTTAATGTTTTTACAATCAGGTTTTGGTTTAATCGGTTTAAACTCTGTTGCTCATTTTGAAGAAAATTTTTGAATATTTGTGCTTAAATATAAAACAAAATTCTGCATTTTTAACATTTGACTTGAGACATTTTCTACTAACTTCTTTTCATTTAATCATTATCTTGAAGCAATATATATTTTTTACAGAGATTACACTTGCAGAAGAAACTTAGTTACACATCAGTAAATTCTTAATCCCCTGGTTTTTATTCACTCTGGCAGGTCTGTGGAACAGGAATGGTAGCCCGGACGATCACCATTTTGCATTATGAGGAACAAGAAAGTTCCTGCTGCCCACATCCTTCTCCTCCACTCTGGGATCCTGCAGAAGACCTGCGCTGCATCACAACTAACTTGCAGTACCTTCAGGCCTCAGGTAAACCACCAGTTATATCCTTTAAAATCATCACTCAGATTTTTTTTAACAATTAACATCTTACCTGTTGTAGATAAGCAATTTGAATGATTTTAGACTGTACACCGTCTGTTTCAAACGGCATTTGTTGGGGGTTTTTCTAGGTTGGTACTGGGGATCTATCTCAGCCAGTGCAGCTCGAGAAGCTCTCCTCACCAAGTCTGAGGGCACGTTCCTGGTGCGGGACAGCAGCCACCCTCAGTACATGCTGGCCCTGTCTGTGAAGACCCGCTGTGGACCTACCAGCGTGCGTATAGAGTACAAGAAGGGCTGCTTCTGGCTGGACTCCACTACGTCTCACCTGCCTCACCTTCAGACTTTCCCAGACGTTCTGAGCCTGATCCAGCATTACACGGCCTCAGGCCAGACGGCGCAGGACCTGTCGTCTGTACAGTCCCAAACGAAGCCAGACCCCACGAAGCGAGCTGACAAAGACAGCGGAGTCCCCCTGAAGCTGGTGCAACCTTTGCACAGCTTGCAAGGTTTTCCTTCTTTGCAGCACCTGACGCGGCTCGCCATCAACAAACACACAAACTGCACCGACCAGCTGCCCCTCCCTAAGCCGCTGCTGCGTTTCCTGCAGAACTACCCTTTCGTCATATAAAGATGGCCGTCTGTTGGGACAAAAGAGAGACAGGAGCGCAGACAGGATTACTCTCCGTGACCACATGCTGTGAAACTGGGACAGCATCCGGGCTTACGCAGCAGAGACGGTCCAGGTGGAGAAAACAGCCGTGAAGATTCAGTGAACCTCAGTGTTACCTGACTGAATGAGTTCAGTCTTAATAAAGAAACATTGTTCTCTATGTTGGCCTTGTAGCTACTGTGAAATGTGCAATCTGTGAGGGTTTTTTTTCTTGCTGTTGTTTTCTTTATTTTTGGAAGGTGGTTCTGTTTTTCAATGAGCCAGCTACAAGTTATAAATAATAAATCTCAAAAATTAGCAGCGACAGGATGTTTCGTTAGTAGATACTGGGTGAATAGATTTATTTATTTAATCTTTGCTGCTCTTCAGGGTTGGTTTGAAAGGGTTTTCAGCTAAATATATTCACTCTGCGAAATAAATTATTGTCGTATTAAGTTTCTATGCAGTCATCTCAAAATCCAACCCCTGAAAAAATTGTATACTTAAATTATTTATTGTTATGAATGTTTTGATACATAACAGTTTATGGATGGTTTTATTCCATGTTATATTAAATGTTGTGACTACAAGTTCAAATAATTGTAGGTACATTGTCTCTCTGCACAGACTGGAGAACCAACAGTGGTTTACATCTTGTTTTGTATTTTCTATGCATTTATTAGAATCTGAAATCAGATATTGTTCTTTTAAGAGGGGAGACAAGGTTTCCTTTTATTATCATTATTATCAGCAGCGAAGGCTCTTCTGCAAAAGCTGCAACTGATGAAAGACATCTGTTATCAAATTGGTTTTATTCTCAAAAGGAAGACCAGAGTTGCCTTCGGAGAAATAAACCTATTTTCTTTCATTTTAATAGCTTGACCACTTCAAAATACAGCTGAATGGGAGGTATTACCATTTTCTTGGAAACGCATCTGAGTTGGTTTTCCACGAGTTGGAGCTGAACAGCACTGAGAAAGCCTCTTATCAGGATTAGAGTCAGAGCTGCAGTTATTAGTACACCGCTGCACCAAATGAGAGGCGAGAAAGTAGTTTTGTTTGTCCCTTCAAGCCTGCAATTCTGGAAAATAATTTCTTGTTGAAAAAAATCCAAGCACTTTCCTCAGTTGGAGTTCGGTCAGAATAATATTCCTCTCTTCATGTGTTTTTTTTTTTTTTTGCAGAGTATTTGCAATCGCATGTGTTTGTGTTTTTTACTTGAGTGAAAGTGGACTTCAGATTTTTTAAAAATGCTGAAGAGGTTTAATAAAAGTCTGATTTTAAACATTTAGATTAGAGGATCATCAGTATTATTTACACTTGTTTGTATAGAAATACTTAAAACACTTAATACTAAAATACTCCTATAAACTTATTGACACATATTTCATGTATATGAATGTAATAAAGATATTTTTTAAACCACATGTTTTTTTATGTGTAAATATATTAATATAGACTCTATATATAAATTAACTGTGTATAATATAGATGGTTAAAGGATTAATTTGTTGTTTTTAAGTGGTTTTCTGTGAAAACATCATCAAAGGTCAGTGTACCTGCAGTAGAAGTCATTTGGAGCAGTTTTAGAATTGATCTTTTTATAGTTAAGTGTGTTTCAATAAACTGAACGTAGACATGAATATGCAGTATCTAGACCACAATACATTGCAAAATACTGACTTTGAGCATGCTCAGTAGTAACTGTACAGCAACTCAGAACAGGAACAGATTGCTGCTGTCTTTAAACAACTGATGTCCCAAAATAGCTGTAGAAGTTCATTTAAACACAGAGTTATAAACTTTTACACTACAATTACTTTGCATTAGATGGTTATTTATATATTGTCTGTGGTCCTGGAATGACTGCAAAGCACAGATGAAGCAAGATAAACATTAATTAGACTAAGTGCATTTTAACAAACTTGGCATGAATTTATATAAACCACATTGCACCACAAAATACTGACTTTGAACATGCTCATTTGTAACTGCAAGAATGTCAATTCAAGGTGTGTTGAAATAGCGTAACATCTTAAACAGTGGTCCTTGAGGATGGGGACAACTGAACTAAAGTGAATATTTTTTAGAATAAATTATACAAATAAAACAAAATAAACACCTCTATCAACCTATGTTTCATGTTGTAGTATTCTAGCTGTTATTGTAAATGTTTAATTTGGTTACAATATTGATAACAAAAAAATCATTATAAATTATAACAAATTTAAAACTATGAAAGTTTTTTTTCTGATTTGCTGTTGTTTTTATTTTGAATTCCTCTAAGAAACGTAGTTTAATACATTATTATTATTATTATTATTATTATTATTATTATTATTATTATTATTATTATTATTATTATTAGTTAACTGTGTCAGTTTCGCTGACTCCGCCCCCTCACTTCCCTCCTGGTAATCCTCCTCCAGCATCAGCGCAGCAACAAAGGAGGCTAACACACAAATCGCTACTTTGATTTCAGTTCAAGTGATTTTTACCTATTATTTGGTAAGTATGTCATACTTACATGGCAAAAACAGTTATCTTCCCATCGAATACTGGGTGAATTAAGACGGGTACTGCTATATGTGTGGTTAATTTATATTTTCTTCCGATCATTTTTTCACCCTATGCTAGCCACCTAGCTAGCGGTCCGATAAAAGTCGCTTTGACTTCCGTTTTGCTAAGCTACTTGTGGCTAGCGAGTTAGCTTTGCCGGTGTCTTGTGATTATAAAGTAAAAACGAGGGGTTGTGTTTGCTTTAGCGTTTAAAAGGAACATTCACAATTCCGTAAAACAATATGTGATAATATAAATATGACTAGTATTTTTTTTTCAGTTCCGCTAAATTGTATAGTTAAGTTGAAAAGTTAGCATAGGGGCCACAACATTGGTTAGCCTCTGTAGTTTAGCATAAAGTATTTTGTAAACAGAACACCCTTCTTGTCTCGTTTTAATCGAGCTCATATAGAGCTGCTCTGACTCGCAGCTACACATTGAAGGTGTAAATTATGGTGAAGTGGGTCAGATGGAATAATTAGTCAAGCTTTGAATCCGGGGTGGGTCAGAGCAGCGGAAATGTATCATCGTGGAAAAAAGAACCTCAAATAAATTCAGTAAACATTTAATTCACAATCAGCTGATAATATGTATGTTCTCGGTTTTATGAGTTCTGTGCAGCTGATGGGCTCAATATTAGCAGCCCTGGTGTTGACATTGTCACAGACAGTCATTATTTAGCTGCGGGTGTTGGTTTTAGACGGGTTTGGGGTTGTGTCAACACAGCTGAAGACTGTGGGCTGTTCATGGTTTATCACAGGCGCAGCGTTAGTTGCATAATCCTCAGTCCAATAAAATGACCCGCCCTATTAAACACATAATGATTTTATATAAATATTCTAACTGCTACTCTTCTGTCCCTCCCATCTGCAGCTATGGCAGCAATCAGGAAAAAGCTGGTTATAGTGGGAGACGGAGCCTGTGGGAAGACCTGTCTGCTCATCGTGTTCAGCAAGGACCAGTTCCCTGAAGTCTATGTGCCTACAGTGTTTGAGAACTACGTCGCTGACATTGAAGTTGATAGCAAACAGGTATGAGTTATTTTCTTCCTCCCATACACAGTCATGACAGGTAGTGTTTGTTTACACCTGCAGCTGGTGGTGTTCCTTTCACTTCTTTATCTCAATGTGTGTTTAGATTAGAAGATTATTGGAAATTACGTACACTCTTCTCAAGTTTTGGATTTTGTCAAGTTTGCTGAGAATATGAGAATCTAGTAAAGCATAAGTTCTTCTAAGAACTTTCACAGAGTGGATAAACTAGTATGTATGTCAGCTTTATATGTCTTTGTCAGGAAAATCAAATTCAGCTCATATAAACCTGCACTGTCTGGCTTTGTCTAAAATTCATTCTGTACAGTACATGAGGTTTTCTTGTTTCGGGGAAGTGGTGCCCTTTACAAAAAAAATAAAGAAACTAATACTGTGGGATTGAGGTGTACTTAGTTTGGAATATATGCTTAGTCCTGTGTTTACACAGTACAGTGAATTATTCCTTTCCATTAAAAGTCTTCTTTTAGTGAAGGGGTGTTCAATTCAGGTCCTCAAAGTCTGCTGTCATGCATGTTTTACTTGTTTCCCTGCTCCAACACACCTGGTTCAAAGGTTGACTTGCCTTTTCAAGTTCTGCAGAAGCCCGTCAATCACCTATTTATTCATATCAGGTGTGTTGGAACAGAGAAACCTCTAAAACATGCAGGATAATGGGCCTCAAGGATCAGAATCAGACACCTTAACTCTTATGATTTCATAGTAATTTTAGAGATTAGACAGAAGACTAGGTTTATTTTTATCTGATAATAAAAAGCACATTAATGTCCTAATTATTATTATTATTTATTTATTTTTTAATTAATGCATTGTCAAAATTAAGCTGAAGCAAAGGATCCCCTGTCTTGGCTAAAGAAGGGTTGAATGTTGTTCTCTGTAAAATAGTATTTTTAAAAAAATTGTAAACAGAATTTATTTATGGACCGGGTTAAATCTGATCTATTCATACAGTCACTTATGTGGACAGTTTTCAGCTGATAACTTTTAAACTTTTGGCAGGTTGAATTAGCTCTGTGGGATACAGCGGGTCAAGAAGACTATGACAGGCTCCGCCCTCTCTCCTATCCAGACACTGATGTCATTCTTATGTGCTTCTCTATCGACAGCCCAGACAGTCTTGGTAAGTACGAAGACCTGTGACAAAACTGGTGGCACATGACTTAATCTCTTATTTTTCAGTTGGGAATATTAAAATGGACTGAAATAATTTTATAAGAATGTAAAACAGAGAACAGGAACATCTAAAGACTTGCAGAATTCATTTTTCAGTCTGAGACTAATGTATTCATTTGGTGATTTCACACAAAATTAATTAATAAATTCAAATTATTGCTTACATGTATTTCTAAAAGCTATAGTTGTCCTATACTGATGTACAGCTTTGAAGTGCTAATACTAAACTTTTTTGGTCTTTAATTACCATCTTATTTTTTGTGTAAACCTATGTATTTGAGTTAGGGATGTCATTATGTATTTAAACTGCCTGTTTTTTTTATTATTTGTTCTACTTAAGTAAAAACTGATCTTTGAGGAAGTAATCCTGTGGTGCAAGAAATTACTTTATGTTGTGTCACAGAACATTTGTACCTATTATAAGATATAGGTACAGATTATTTCTTCACAGTAATGTTGGCTGTTTGTAACGTCTATGCAGCTGTGTTTCTGCTCTTAGCTGCTGACATTTTTGTTCCCTCTACTCAGAAAACATCCCTGAGAAGTGGACCCCTGAGGTGAAACATTTCTGTCCTAATGTTCCCATCATACTGGTGGGAAACAAAAAGGACTTGCGTAATGACGACCACACTCGGAGAGAATTAGCCAAAATGAAGCAGGTAAAAACTTTAGGTAATGCCACAACACACCAACAGCAAACATCTGTTTCCTTAAATCCTTTTGTTGTGTTTTCCTCAGGAACCCGTGAAACCAGAGGACGGGCGAGACATGGCGAACAGGATCGGTGCCTTTGGATACATGGAGTGCTCCGCAAAAACAAAGGATGGTGTGAGGGAAGTGTTCGAGATGGCCACCAGGGCTGCACTACAAGCCAGGCGAGGAAAGAAAAGCAATAAATGTAACCTACTGTAAACGGGGGGGGGCATGAGGACTGCTTCCCACAAGGTGGGGGCAAGAAGGAGAATTAGGTCAATCCTACCCCCAGACAAACCCACACAAAAGACTATTCTCCCTGTTTTTACTAAAGGTGTAATGCTTTTACTGTTTTGTCTTAAGCAGAAGTAGTCAGGTTGTCAGTATTCAACTTTGAGGTTATGGAAAATACTTTTTTTGTACTTTTAACATGAGTAAAAAAATTGCCATAAGGAAACCTCCTTTTAACATGTATGTAACTGAAAAGGTCAGCCAGGGGACCTGTTGTGTCATAATTGCCAACTACAGCTAAGTGCTTAAGTCCTGCCTGCTGATCTGAGGAATGTGTCCACAGCCAAGTAGGGTGAAGTACCTGCACACTGTGACCTGTAGTCCTTTAACTATTCCCACTAACTCATGCACACATTAAGACTAAACCTCAAATGTGTAAACAAACAATTTTATGTGCATTATGACAACATGCACATCATAAGACTGGAAACCTTTTTTGCTATAACACAAGGGTTTTGTGTGTGAAATTACTTTGGAAGAATAGTAAAAAATTTACTTCACTTGACTGGGAAACACTGAACGACATCAGTCGAGTTGTAGTATCGCTCAAATATGAAACTAAAGCAAACGCAGGCTCCCAGCAGATTGTTTTTAGGTTGAAATTTAGCGTGGGTGGCCAGTTTAAGGTCTTTTTTTGCATTATTTCAGAGTTGGTCAGGGTCCCTGCTCAGCCATAGTGCAAAATCAAGTGCACTTAGGACGTATGGTGGGCATTACAGATTAATACAAGCCACTCTTCAGGTGTTGTCTTGTCAATCGGACCTGATGGATGATGCATTGTTTTGAAGAAAAGTATATAAGCCCTTGAACTAGTTCTTGAAAAAGCAATTATATGTATTAATCAGGATGTTTTCAATTGAAAAATAAACTTGTCAGTGCTCCCTGGTGGACAAACTAGTGTCTGTTTCCATTTTATCTTTGTTAGCAGAGCCTCTGGCCTGAATATGCTAATGTTTTTACGATATAGATATGTTGGAGGTATTTTCCATATGAGCTCATTTATAAACAAACATTTTTATTTACTCACATGGAAACATGCAACTATGTACAAGTTTATGACAAACTACAGCACTAGCATGTTTACATTAATTATTTACAAATTTTTGGGTGAATTTTTCTACAGGACAGGTTGTTTTCATCCACTGCGTTGATATAACAAAAATAAATCTCACCCTGCTACAACTTTGGGATATGCAGATATCATGCTCTATGGTCCACTTCCATAAATACTGTTGTGCAACAGAAGAGGCCCATTTGGAAACTTGCCTGGAGGGACTGATCTCAGTGAGGCTGCTGTAAGTTACACCACTGGGGACTCAAAATTCATGACAGCATAAGTGATGGAAATCAAGCTGTGATCTTGAAAAGCTTTATCTGGAGGTACTAGCAGCCAAAATGAAGTCTGGGTAAGTAAGATGTCAGCTCTATGGGAACGCTACAGTTGCTGCAATCAGGAATGACTCAACAGCTGCAGGCTCTTGGGTCTCTGAACAGCAGCTTGTTGTCCAGGAGAGGAGAGGAAGGAGGTCCCACACAGTCCCAGTCTACAGCTGAACCAACCTGAGACACAAATTAGAAATAAGCAGGACTTGTAAGGGGGGGCGGGGCGAGGTCCTTTGCTTTGAGCATCTTTTTATATAAACATGCAGATTTAACACAAACTTAAATCTCAACCTCTGGGATCTTCATTTGCTGAGTCTTTTGTTCCTACTGGTTCTCACACCTGAAAGTTTAGGTTCTGAGCTTATGTGAGCATAAAGGCCTCTCTCTCCTGCTTGTCACAATAAAAGCCCTCCCAAGTGGCAGATTGGGAGTTGACCCAGGCATTTAATATGGACTCTGTAAAAGAACATGTCCTTTTCTGACCTCGGGAACCTCCAGGCTATAAAAACAATGACTGAAGCTCCTGCCTGATCAGCGTTTCACAAATTAAATGAAGTATTTTTTTCTGACAGAAACTAATGTAGTTTAATACAAAAATCCCATAAAGTAAAACAGTAACAATTTGTCTTAACATAAACAGTGATTTATCAAAACATCTCATTCTGTTGATTGCAAGCCTCTTATTTTTTTCCTTTATAAATTAGAGAAAGGTGAAACTGCTTTCACTGTCAAAGAAAAACAGTTTTATTTACAGTAAAAACAAATCTAATGTTGCTCACTGGGAGCAGCAGTGAGGATTGTGTTTGAAAGGCCACATCAGGTGATTTATGAAGGCATCAAGTCAGATGTTTTTTTTTTTACTTAAATACTTTTAATTGGTGTTTGTGGCTTTTGGTTTTCATGCATTTTAAATCTAAGAGCACATTCATCAGATGTCACTTGGTCAAAGTAAACAAGTCCCACAATCTCTCGTTTTCAGCACCTTCGATGGACAGCTTCAGCTAGGCCATGGAAAACCTTTTGAATCTTCTGCCCGACAGTCATTCGTTCTTCTTCGGCGAAAGACCTGAGCGGGCCAAAAACACCGGCAGCAGAGCCATGGCTCCCAGACCTAGGGCCACTAACGGGCGGTAAAAAAGCCAACCTATTCCGATGACGAGAAGAGACAGCGAGCAGGAGAGGCAGAGAGCGAAGATCATCAGGCCGAAGGACACGAGCTCCCTGAGGACAGGAACCCAATCCACTGCAGCGACAGAGAAAACATGAAAGGGTTAAATTTATGAATAATGTGGCTGTAAACCCACAGTGGGCGTTAACGTACCCAGTGTGTAGATGATGCGTGTCGTCAGTTGAATACTAATAAACATGAGGGCCCAGCCTGCAGCTCGGAGTCCCCAGGTCTTCAAACGGTTGTGCTGATGTTCCCTTTCAAACACCTCCTGCAGACACGCGCGCATAAAACAAATCTTTTAATCAAATGCGTGAGAGAAATTTAAACTCTCTGCTTCAACACCTGAAAGTTAAAATCCAGTGACCTCTGCAGTGAGCTCCTCCAGGTACAGGATCTCCAGAAAATCTCCTGACTTGGTCTTGAAGGCCATCAGTCCCTCTCCTCTTTGCATGGCTACAACACTAACCTGAAAAACAATCAATGGTTTTAGTAACCATCAAAAAATCAAGAATACTTGGACAAACGTGGATCCAATCAGGCTACTAATCCTCAGAAAATAACATTTCTAGTCACTTTTTTCTTTTTTTTTTCAAGTTACAAATAACTAGATGCTAAAATAAAAACATCACACTATTAAATATTTAGAAAGCGTTTTTAAAATTCCAGTCTGTGTGCATTATGTTATAAATTAATGTTAAATTGAGTATTAGTGGAAAAGATCACCAGGAGCACCTACAGTTTGAGGCGGCCCGAGGGGAGAGTTCTCACCACTCAGTCCAGCGAAGGAGAATCTCACACGCACATCCCCAACCTAAAGCAATATAAATAAATCACACACACGTTGAAAATCATTAAACTATTATCAACAAGTGGAATGATGCAAAAGATTGATGCCGAAAACAAGTTGTTGAGTCTCACCTGTGGCCTGTTTGGATACTGAGTGTGATAGAAATAATCGTCGTGAATGGAGAGAAAAGGGTCCAAATTAAAGACTGGGTAATCCCTCAAACTCAGAGTCTGGAAGTTGTTGATCTGCTCCACCAGGCCTGAAAATGAGCAGTCAAATAAACTGAAGGAATATGGATTAGATCGAAACACAGCATCAGTGTATGTTTGAATAAATAAATACCTTTGGACAAGAAGAAAGGTCCGACTTGGACTTCGGGAGACGCCACTGTCACACTTTCAACTGGCATGGCACTAAAAGAGGAAGATGATGGGTTAAAAAAAATAAAAATATGTGTCAGAAAAAGAAAAAAATGTGTTTATACCTTGGATTCTGATGACCAATTTCCTTATCAAAGTTACGACTGTTGACCAACTCAGATTTCCATTCGGTGTCTTTAAAGAAAAAAAAAGTGTGTATGTGGGGGCGGTGGGGGGTCATGCTGAGTCAGCTTTTAGGTCATGTTGATACAATAAACTACATCTGTCGCTTCAAACATAAACAACTCACTGTAGGTGTATGTTGTTTCCGTCTTGGTTTCACCGTTCTCTTTATAGTCCCTGGAAAGATTTCAAAGTCAACTCCCTTTTCTCCAGTCCAGTTTTGCTGCATCAAACATTCCTTTTTGAGTCAGATGTACAAACAAAGCACTCACTTGCTCTCACTGTACTCCACCCACTGGTACATCTCCACCTGCCTCCTCAGCTTCACCGCCTGCACCACCACTTTGTAGTTGGGGTCGTGTAGGGGCTGTGCAGACACACACACCAACAGATGATGTTGATAAAACAAAATTAAAACAGGACATGATCTTTGTGCACATTTTCAGCTTGTGAGAAATCCCTTCCTGAAGCTGCATATAGATTCAAAGAAAACACAAAAATACCTCCAGTTACCTCGATCATTATTTATATAGATTGATTAAAGACTGTAGTCGAGATTTAATGCAAGTTTTCTTTAAAAAGGCTTTGCCACTCTACAATAAAGCTGTAATACCTGAAATACCTGCTGGTATATGACAATCAAACTATGACTGATTTAACTAGGACACATATTTGAATGAGGGGAGTTTAAACAGCCTACCTGCAGAGTGCGCAGCTGAGCAGACAGGTGAACCAAGCGGTCGTTGTTCTGCAGGTCGAGGCTGGCGTAAGGCACCAATGATACAACCTGTGAGAGGCCTTCATCCAAAGAAGAAGCCGTCTGCAGAGCTCGTCCCTGAAAAGAAAAGCACAGGCAAAGATGAGACCTCTTCTTAACAATCCAACCAACGCATGATCAGGATGCAGTGCGCTTTCAAGGCTGAAGCTGTTTCTCACCTCATTGGTGAAGAGAACATATATCGACAGGAAAAACAGTCCGACACCAACAACCGTTCCTCCTGCAGTTTGACCTAAACGCTCCAGGAATCCAGGGCTGGACTTCGCTGTTACACGTTTGTGTTGGTCCTGACCTGAAAACTAACACAGATAAACAAGGATAATCCCACATCAACCACATGTTCATTAGGATCACAATTTATCAACGTACCTTTAGCTAATCTAATCTAAGAAAATGACACTAGCTTGAGCAGAGAAAGAAGTGCAGGTTGTAGTCTCTTAATTGTGACCTTTGTCAGCACAAATTTGACTGAAGAAAAAGTTATAAACAATAGAAATCATCAAATGCTTTTATTCTCAATAAGGTATTTATATATTTTAAATTTTTTGGTCAAAATCTTAATAAATAACCCATTCAAATAGTCCAAAACATTTTTAATGCAGTTTTTTTTGGAGAGGGTTAAACTGGGCGTGAACTTGAACTTGCAGATTCTTCCTATATTTCGTGTCTACAGTAGACATCTTATCTTGGTAGATATCTCGTTATTGTAAAACGTTTTTGCTGTAATTCTTATTTAGCTAATTGAAATACGTAAATAATACTAAATGGGTAGACCAAAAGTAAATAAAATGTTTGCAGAAATGAAACTAAAGCTAAGTGAGATGAGGCGTTTGCGGTTAACGAGTTGAAACTATAATTAAATGCACATTGAAAATTAAATAAATAAAGACGCGCAGTTAATCAAATGAAGTAAAATTTATTCCAATGAGCCTACTTACTGTTTGTTCTGAAGACATTTCCTTGACTTGTTCAACTCTTCAAACAGGAATGACGAAGATGCTAGCAAACCGATACGCAATAATCTTTTTGGCTAAAGTCGCTTTGTTTTATTTCCCGGGATATTCCGGAAAACGCGACGGAAAGGCGGTGTTAGTTTGTTTGCACCATAGTCGTATAGCACCGATCCACCGAGGTGTCATGATGAGAATTACAAGCGCAACCGTCCAAACGCTGACTCTTCTCTATGAATCATGGGAAATGTAGTCTTTGTTAAAGATTGGGCAGATTTGAAAAAAGGAGATAATTGCTTTCTTACGTTGTTCATAGGCGATAAAATATCGCTATATGGCAACATATACTCAAAAAAGATTTATTTACAAAAAAATACACTTTTACTCAAGAGATATGCTTACATACAAAAGCACAGCTTTTATTGTAATTTTTCTGTGTGTTTAAGGGATTATTTTAATTTTCTGCTAAATTGTTCCAATAAACCAATTTCACAACTTGTTGCATTTCTAATTTGCATCACTAAAATTGGCTACTTAGCTAAAACAATTAATTAGTTGCATGTTTGACAGGTTTAGGGGTTTGTAACCTTCAAAAAAGAATTTATCAGAAACTGTTGTTTGAATGTGTATTTTTATGGACACTTTAAAAATTGCTTAATTACTTACTATGCAATATATAATAACTTCCACATGGTTCTATCTCAGTAAATATAATGTTGACAGCATAAAGTTTTAAATTGTTATTTACAACAAAAGCAAGAAGCATTTTTAAAGAGGGTCAAGTATTTAAAAATTGCTACTGGAAACATTTAAGTGTAAAAAAATAAATATTACAAAGTCCTATTTCTGTACTTTTAATGTTGAAATATTTATTTTCTTGGTGGGTTTTGTGAATTTTGGAGTCATATTTTGAAATAAAAGTTTAGATGAAAATAACAACAACAAAATAATATACACATTTGTAACCATGTGCCAGAAATGACAGCACACATTTCACTGAATATCAAACTCTGCCCCCAACACACACACACACACACACACACACACAAACACACAATGCATATATGTGCTCGTCCTAAGAGGATTATTGCAGAAGAGAACACAGCAATTACTGTCTCCTTCCATGATCAGACATGGGTCTTCATACACGTCTCCATTCAGCTGCATCCAGGAGGTAAAGTTCCGGGACTCAGTGATCAGAGAGAAACACGCTGAGACATCGTTAGGATGCAGGAGTATGATATTATAGTACTTGGAACTGGGCTCAAGGTAAGAAAGGTGTTCTGATAAGAGGAAATACATCACAGAAAATCACTAAGACGCTTCAGTTAAGATTCACTTGTAGATCTTTGCTCCAATAAATATAAAAATATTGAATGATTTGTTCATTTTCTTTCATTAGAATGACTACTGATATAGAGGATAAAGGGTAAAGTGTGTGCTTGATAAAAATATTAAGGATTTGTTGGTTTGCAGACCCTTTGAGCTCCTGCTGGCTGTCTAAGGAGATTTATGACCATCTGCCAATATGCAAACTGATATCCACTGATTCCAGCAAACATTTAATCCTCTCTCCGTCCCTTTCAGGAATGTGTCCTCTCTGGTTTAATGTCTCTTAGTGGGAAAAAGGTCCTTCACATTGACAAAAACCCTTACCATGGAGGAGAAAGTGCTTCTATTTCTCTGGAGGAGGTGCGTTCAAACAAAAAACACATTAGAAGTTGTGTGTCTTGTCACAAATTGTTGAGTCGTAATTATTTTCTTTGCAGCTTTACAGGAAGTTTAAAGTTCCTGGTCCTCTCAAATCAATGGGTCGTGGGAAAGAGTGGAACGTGGATCTTGTCCCCAAGTTTTTCTTTGCTACTGGTGAGTACTGCAGCTCACGTGATTGTTTGACTAGTGCCTGTTCTTTTAGAGCGGCTCACTGATCGCCTGCTGTATGTTTGCTTCAGGCCAGCTGGTGAAAATACTTCTGCTGACTGAGGTCACCCGCTATCTGGACTTCAAAGTTGTTGAGGGTAGCTATGTTTACAAATCGGGGAAGCTTCATAAAGTCCCCGCCACAGAGGAAGATGCTCATGGTTCAGGTGACAAATCGAGTTTTTCCATTTTTTAACCCCAGGTGGACATTTAACACATGATAATAAATAACGCATGTTTTCAGATCTGATGGGCATGTTCGACAAGAGGAGGTTCAAGAAGCTGCTGCACTTTGCCCTGAACTTTGACACGATGAACCCTCGCACCCACCAGGACGTGGACCCCCACAAAACCACCACGCAGGAGCTGTTCAGTCGCTTTGACCTGGGACAGGACGTCACAGAGTTCACGGGTCATGCTATAGCCTTGCACTCCAACGAGAGGTTAGTTACAGTTTTTATTGATTGTTTTGACGCAGCCGTCAACTCAAAATCCACATTTTCAAAACAGTGAACACAGAGGCCTAACCAGTGCCACAGTGGTCAAAATGACACATTTTGTTTGCAAAAGACACTAACTGTGTCAAAACATTTAAAATATGACAATGTATGAACACCTCCAAACAATCATTACACAATGAGCAACAAAATACAAAACACAGCACTCATGTGTGAATCAGTGCATCATTGCTTGTCATTGTAGCCTATGACTGTATGTAG
>JARVGW010000682.1:17322144-17352018 GCA_031762495.1 Anablepsoides rubrolineatus
CCTGAGGTCCCCTCCAGAGTGTCCTCCCTGCCTGCGTCCCCCGCTCCCTCCTTGACAATCAGCACCACCTCCACCGAGTCCGGCTCTTCCTCCTCTGACGTCAGTCTGCCAAGTGTTTCCAGCACCCCCCCTCCACCCGTCCCGTCCCGCGGCAAGCCCCCCGCCCCGCCTGCGGACACGCCACCGCCTGACTGTCCGGCTCCTGCAAAGAAAAGCCCCGCGCCGCCGCCTCCGGCGCCGCAGCCCACCAGCCCCCCCGACACCGCCACTCCTGTCCAGCTCGCAGCGGAGACCCCCGCAGACACAGAGTGGCCCATCGCCCCGCTGTCCGTCACAGAAGACGACCCCCCCGGCAGCCCCTCCTCGTCGGAGCCGGTCCCCACGACCGTCG
Organism: Anablepsoides rubrolineatus; assembly: GCA_031762495.1. Taxonomy (NCBI): domain Eukaryota; kingdom Metazoa; phylum Chordata; class Actinopteri; order Cyprinodontiformes; family Rivulidae; genus Anablepsoides; species Anablepsoides rubrolineatus. The sequence continues at coordinate 17,322,536 of JARVGW010000682.1, forward strand.
GCGCCGAGCTGATCGAGTTGGTCCGGAAGAACACGGGCCTGAGCTACGAGCTGTCCCGGGTGGCCGTGGGCGTGGTGGTGGGCCACCTGCAGACCGCTTTACCTCGGGCCTCCTCGGACCTGGAGAGGGTTCTCCTGTCACTGGTGGAGAGCAAGGTCAGACCCCCGTCTCCACCTGCATGCAGCTAATGCACCCCCCACCCCCACCCCCATCGGCACATTTACTGACAGAGTTTTATAATAAAATGTCTCATGATTAGAAATAACAGAGTTCTGGTGGGTTTGGGTCAGATATGACTCGTGGGCTGCCAGTTGTCCATCCCTGATCCATGGAGTGGTTTGTAAGATATTTTGCTAACAGACTGATGGAGTGGACTTTAACTGGTTAATGCTAACGTTTTAGGTAAAGCTCTTTCACAATGACTAGCCCTCGGTGTGTGTGTCGTGAACGACTCTCAGCTACACAAAACCTCAGCACAATATCTGAAATATTTTTAATTCTAGACGTTTTGTGTTTGCTGAGGTCATGTAGCTGTGGCGGCCATCTTGAGTTGAGTTGATGCCTGAACTTTATAAGTTGTAGCGGTACATCCAATGGTTACATTCTGCAAGTTCTGTTCAAATTGGTTTTGTGGGTGGTGAGATATTTTGCTAACAGAAATTAATATTTCCCACTTTTTACGTTGGATCTGTGCAGTGTTTGGAAATCGTGTTGAATGATTTTTCTTGTATTAAAGTTTGTGACTGTGTTTATTTTCAATTATTTTCTTTTTGCAGGACCTGAGCGCAGCTTTGCCGCGGGGTCAGGTGTGTCACGACGAGCAGCGTCTGGAGGTGATCTTTGATGACCTCGCCCGTCACCGCGACGACTCCCAGCAGCGCAGCTGGGCGCTCCACGAGGACCATGCTCTCATCGCCTGCTACCTGGAGGAGCTCCTGAAGATTCTGGTAATCAGATTACTACTTTTTTCTTTTAAGTATCATTTCTTAAAGGAATGCATATTGCCTGCTGCGTTTTGTGACTAAATTATAAACAAAAATTTAGAATCTTGATTATTTGCCACCATAAAAAGCAAATGAGAATGAAGGTCTGTATGTTAGCAAAATATCTTATGAACCAGTGGACAGTTTTTGATGAAACTCTCAGAGGTTAAACTCTGGATGTTCATCTACAGCTGATTAACTTTTGGAGTCAACCTCATTCAAGATGACCAGCACAGTTAAGTGATCTTAACAAACACAAAACGGCTCCGTGTTTGGTCTTAAATTAAAATTTGGTGTCGTGGCTCTGCCTTTTAACCAACACATGCTCTGTTGATGCATGAAGGTTTTTTTTTTGCATCATGATAAAAACATTTATTTCTCTGCGGTGAGTCTGTGATGTAAACAGAGGCTTCTGTCAGATGTTGGGCTGTAAGCAGCAGACGTGTCTGATGGGATCAGAGCGGCTCAGACTGTGCAGCTGCACATCCAGCAGACTGATTAAAACCTCCGTCTGTAAAAACCTTCAGGCTGATTGTTCTGATTAAAACTCAGACCACGTGTCCAGATGAGCACCAGCCTCAGCAGTTTGTGGTTGTTTACTTTCTTCCTCCTGTTTGTTGTTTTTCAGACCGATGCAGATCCAGAGGTGTGTAAGAGGATGTGCAAGCTCAACCACTGTGAGAACGTTCACTCTTTGGTTTCATATTATCAAATGGTAAGATGGAATATTTGTTTCAGACATGGTATCGTTCACCTGCGTCTTCCTTTGTGTGATTAAAGTGTCTGACTTTGTGCAGGAACATCGTGTGTCTCTGCGGCTGCTGCTGCTCAAAGTGTTCGGGGCGATGTGCAGCCTGGACGCTGCGCTCATCTCCACCCTCCTGAACTCCATCCTGCCCATGGAGCTGGCCCGGGACCTTCAGACGGACACACAGGGTCAGAATGTTTCCTTTGTCACAGTCTCATCCACGATTTAATAAAAGATTTTCACTCTTTAAGTCATCAGAGCACAGCGTTACACTTCCTCTTACTGTTTAATATTTACTGTTTGGACCAAAGATGATTTTAAAGACAACAGCATCAAAATTCTAGATCTGTCATTTTTTAGGGTGGTTGATTGTTTTATCATTTGTTCAGTTATTTTTATTTTTTTTTGTGTGTTTTTCCCAGCAGAACACCAGAAGATGTGTTACACAGCTTTAGTCCTGACTATGATTTTCTCAATGGGCGAGCAGGTGCCGTATCATCACTACGGTACAATGAAGCTTTTACAGTTAATAAAATATAAACCTGCTGCTGCGTCGAGACACGTTTTAATGATGTGACGATGAGCAGGGAGCTGATCCAGAGAGGAGGTCTGTTAAACTCTGAGTTTATCCAGAAACTCGGAGTTACCTGACCCTGAGCAGGGAAACTCTTGAGTTTTTGGTTTCAGAAATACTGAAAACAACAAAGTTAATCAACTCTGTATATTAACCTTGGTTTAAAAGCAAGTGTGCAGTAAATATACATCATCAATGGAGCTCTGTAAAAATCAGCCATCTTTAAACAAGCTTTAAAATACTAGATTATAATCTGAATCTTCTCAAGTCAAGAGAAATAATCTGCCGGTGCAGTAAGACAATTACGCCTGGTAAGACTTCTTGAATAGAAAAATTCCAGGCTAATGAGATTAATACAGCATATGATTAGCATAGGCAGGTGACAAACTCATAATTTCACTTACCTCTCTTTCTTGAAGGGGAAACTCTTTAACCCCGGATCAGTTATCCTGCCTTCTATAACACCTGCAGAAAGTTGACACGTGGGATTAAAAAAACAAACAAACTGTGATGTCAGCAGAGAGTAAACTGGAAGATGCATTTCCAACTACTTTCAGAACACCTGAATGCCGACTTCGTTGGGTTTCTGTTGAGTGTGTTGGAGGACGGGCTTCCCTCTGATCCCACCGAGCAGCTGCCGGACATTTTCCTGAACCTCCTGCTGGCCTTTAACCTGCACCTCACAGGTGAGAGAACTCTGCTTTCTCAGCAAGAAACTGCAGATTCTTCATACCGTGACAGATTTTCACTCTTCCTCTGCTGGTTTTGATTTTTTCAATGCTTGTTTGTTCTGCTTGTCTTTATGGAACAGCACCCAGCAACAACGTGATAATGCAGCAGCTGAAGCAGAAAAATGTCAAGGTCCTGACAGAGAAAGTGTTGCTGCTCCTTAACAGAGGCGGTAAAATCTATATTTAGTGTCTCCTGTTTGTCCTTTCTGTTTTCATGTTCTCATTTTGGCTTTGTGAAATCTGTCTCTGTGTTGTTGTCCCCCCAGAGGATCCAGTCTGCATGTTCAAACACACTCCACCTGCACCACACTCGGTGCTCAAGTTTCTGCAGGATGTCTTCGCCTGTCGAGAGACGGCGGACATCTTCTACCGCACCGACATGATGGTGATGATCGACATCGCGGTTCGACAAATATCAGACCTTTCACCCGGAGATAAGGTGAGAATGTGGGCTTTTTTTTTTCTTTTTAAATCTTGAAACGTTTCTGTGATAACACCCGCTCTCGCTTCCTCTCTGCGAAGCTGCGCATGGAGTATCTCTCCCTCATGCACTCCATCATGCGCTCGACGGACTACCTGGAGCACCGGCACCGCCTGTCGGACCTGCAGGGGTCGCTGAAGAGGATCCTCGGGGAGGAGGAAGACCCGGGAGAGGACGAGGGGAGCACCACAGCCAAACAGATGGATAAGCTAATCGTGCAGCAGATCTTTAAGGAGTTCCCACAGATCTGCTAGAATTAACCATATCAGTATTACGTGCACACACACACACACACACACACACACACACACACACACACACACACACACACACACAGTAGTCTGATCCTGTCTGCTGTATGGGAGGTACAGTAAAGTCTGAAAAGAGGAAGAACCGATGTTTGAGGAAGACTTGTTTTCTGCACCAGCTCAGATAATAACAGTTCATTTGATGTTTCGACTGAGAGAGACTTGATTTTATCTGTTTAGGAAGAAAAAAAAGGAACAATCACACAAAACGCGGACACGTTTCTTTATTTTTTGAAGTTAGAAATAAAACTTGGAAATAAATCTTACACTGATTGGAAGCACTCGGGAGGACCAGAAGCTCAAAACAAGTGTCAGTAGCAGCAAAAAAATAATTTGAAATAAGCTCAACCCACATACTCAGCTCTACTGCTCATCCCACAAATGCATGTTCCTTACAAATGTGACACCATTTAGAAGGAAAATTAACAGGCTTTCCAAATGGTATAAGATTTACTGCCAAGAAGCATTTTTACAGCAAAGAAATAATCCTAAAAACATAAATGTACTTACTTTTTGTGCTAAGTTTAGTTTGAATTAAAGCCAAAACCTTAAAACATTTATTATAATGAAGTCTTTAGAAGTAATACACACATGAATCAAACATGAACTAAATGCTTAGAGTCTTTCAAGTAAAGGTTAAAGCTAAATCTAACCAAACTAACTGAAACCAAAACATTTTTAGACTAATTGCAACAATCTGAAACACAGAGGCAGATGTGTACGAGACAAAACAGTGTTGTTATTTTCAACCCTGAGTTAATATTTGAAGTCTTTCCGTGCTTCCCTTGTAGTGGGACCAAACTACTGTGTGTTACTGAGGGTATTATTTTCATAAATGGTTACTGCGCTCCTAAAACTGACTTCCTGTTTCATTCATCTCATTTACTTAATTTCACGTTCAGCAGAGCAGCAAGTTTTTTTTTTTTTTTTTTTGTGAAAGTGAAACTCTTGATTTATCCTGACGGAGCTGAAGTTGTTGCTGCTCTTGCTGTTTCTCAGGCTGACTCGTTTAGCTTTCCTGTCACCTTTAAAATAACTGCTCTGTTTCTTGTTTTATGCAGAACCTCTTAAGACATTACAAGTTTCAGATTAAAACTAACTCTGCTGCATTGTTGCTGTACGACAGTGGCTTTTGTGCCAAATGTAATATGCCTTTTTTTTTTTTTTTTTTTGCAATGCATGTTCAGTTTAAATCTTGTTCCTGCTGAAAATCAAAAGAGATGAGAATAAATTCTGAGGCATTCAGGCTATCTCCCAGTGCTTTTGCTGTTCCTCCCCTTCTTTTTCCCCATTGATGTTGTGAACGGTGTTCTTTCTGCATCTCATATTTTATTGTTTTACATTTGGTCCCTTCTAAAGTTTTTTTTTCATTTGAACGGCTGTCACAGTTCTGAAAAGGTACCACAGTTTGTTTTGAGTCTTTTCTCTTTACGTTGTGTCTGTGTGATCAGAGAACATCATCATGATCAGGATCATCTGCAAAAAATGCTGCAACTGTCTAATGATACTAATAAAGTTATATTTTAACAATGAAAGAAAGTTGTCATGTCTGCTGTTGTTTTGTGTATAACCTGAAGAAACCTTAGTTTATGTGGCGAATTAATAACTATCAGAGATATTAGATTTGATCTAATTAGAGCTGTTCCTGCAATTTATGTGCTATAATTAGCTATAAACTCTTTATTTAGTATTTATTTTTATCCATTTTTTTACATTAGTCTTGTTTTTATGTGTCTCGTTTTTTTAGACAGAAACTAACCATGTCAAGAATTTTGTTGAATAAAACAAATAAAGGTGACTCCAGAGCTAATCTAACGTGCTTAGAGATCTTTATCATAAATTTCTTAAAACTACAGTTAAATCTTAACATTTTATTTCATGTCCTTCCTTATTGACATTATGTACATGTTTGTCTGATGAACAGCTCCATTATCAGGATCATCTGTAAAAATGCTCCAAATGTGTGAAATGAATAATGAATCTGTATTTTAACAATTAAAAGAAGTTGTCACGTTTGTATTTATTGATTTAGTTGAGTGTTTAGTTGATTGAGTTTAGTGTGGGTTTTAGTTTAAAACTGCATTTGAGTACAGAGTTTTTGTTATTTTAGCCTGCTGGTCAACTTAAACAAAACTTTCTGTCAAATTTAATTTCGTGTCATTTTCTGGGTTATTTTCTATTTTACAGACTATGAACATTTTTAGTTTTACCATCTCATAAATGTCAAGTTCATTCATTCAAAGATGAAGGTTTCCACCCGGACGTTAAATAGAGACGCACTGTGTTGCAGTCAGATACTTCCGGGTAAAAAAGAAAAAAAAAAGAAAAGAAAGTGGGTAAAAGGTCCTGCGGACTGCAGTGACAGCAGCGGGTCACAAACTCATTTCTCTGCGGAAAGCTCAAAGAGGTGAGGCGTTAAAATTCTGTTTTTTATTTTATATAAAGTCTGTGTTCCTCTTCCGAGTCTTTGTTTTTATGCTTTTATTTTTCCGTCAAGACTGAAAGTAAAAAATGGCCAAACAGCCGCAGCCCATCAGCCCGCTGAAGAACTTCTTCGCTGGAGGTTTCGGAGGTGTTTGTCTCGTGTTCGCCGGACACCCGCTGGACACCATCAAAGTAATTATTATGATTCCTGCTTGTTGTGGGTCTGGGTTTGTCACAGCTTCAAGGGAATGGTCAACAAACAGAACAGCATCCGGGTGCACCATGACAGTCATATAAGTCTTGAGTCATCACTCAGTTCTGCATATTTTTCTTTAAAGGGTACAAACTTTCTTGGGATTTTGATTAGAAATATTCGTTAAACCCACTTTTAAAGATTATTAAAACAAAGTTGAAGCAATAGTTGAATAAATCAGGGAGATTGAACTATATTTATAGGTGTGCATTAGTGCTTTATTGTGACTCGATCCACTCAGCTGCATGCAGACTTTTGACCCACATTCAGACTGTCATGAGTCAGTCCTGCTGCTCAGGTACAAACCTCATCTGAAGGCCCCTCTGCTGCACAACCACAGTGATTAGATCAACAAAGAAACACAGAGACCTTAGGCAGGTTAATGGATCAACCAGGATCAGCTGGAAGGCCGTGTGCTGCTGTTTGCCACTTTTGAGCATACAAGTGTTTTTCTCCTAACCCTCATTCCAGGATCATAACTCTGCAAGGAAACATAGACATGTGTATATATGTTAGGAAGTTATTTCTGTTCATGTTTCTAAATATTACACATTTATTTTAAGATCAGCTGCTGTTCAGTCACTGTTTGTGTTTTTTTGTTCATAAATCAGTTAAAAAACATTTACATTTGTGTACGACCTCATCCGGCTTTTTGTTCAAAACAAAACCTCATCTCATACTGATTTTTTTCATTTCTTCTCAGGTGCGTTTACAGACTCAACCCAAACCCAAACCTGGAGAGAGCCTCTTGTATGCTGGAACCATTGATTGTTTTAAAAAGACTTTAGCCAAAGAAGTGAGAAAGCAGACTATTACTATCTTAAATACTTTTTTTGTGTAGTGTTTGTTCTTTTCTTTTCTTTTCTCTTTTTTTTTTTTTTGTCTTCACACTGATGTTTTCTCCCACTCTCACTCTGCCTCAGGGTGTGAGAGGACTCTATAAGGGAATGGCAGCTCCCATAATCGGAGTCACGCCCATGTTCGCCATATGTTTCTTCGGATTTGGACTGGGCAAGAAGCTCCAGCAGAAATCTCCTGACGATATCCTTACGTAGGTGATTGATCTGTGATGGTGTCGCTCTGTTGACAGACGCCTTTTGGCTGTGAACGTCTGCGTCAGCTTCTTCTGGTGTCCTGCAGGTATCCGCAGCTGTTTGCTGCAGGGATGTTGTCGGGGATTTTCACCACAGCCATCATGGCTCCAGGAGAGCGCATCAAATGTCTCCTACAGGTCAGAGGTTATTCAGTGTGTGGGGATGAGCAGGACGTACTCACAAATATCCAATTATTCATTAATCTGAGAGATGTTCTTTTGGATTAAAAATAGCCTTGTGTCTTATTTAAATAAAAAAAATTGTGTGTTTTTTAGATCCAGGCATCGACGGGAGAGGTGAAGTATGCAGGACCAATGGACTGTGTCAAACAGCTGTACAGAGAAGCTGGAATCAGAGGCGTCTACAAAGGCACAGCTCTTACTCTCATGAGAGGTACACATTTACTCTGAAAATTTATATTTCGTTTATTTGTTCGTCAAATTGTGGGGCATTTTATTTATTTATTTTTCTTTTGCTCAAGTCAAGAACACTCATGGTTTGAGTTTTCTGGGGAATTCTTAGTTTGGTTGCAGACATCACCCTTAGGAGTGTCCTCTCCAGTGGGTGCGGTCCTAAAACGTCTCTATGCTTATCTCCTAACAGACAAAAGCAGCTCTCTTTGTTAATGAAAAAAAAGAAAACCTCTGGGGGTTGTAAAAAAAAGCACGTTGAGCTAAAAACATCAGTTTTGAGCCCAGCTTTGTGGTAAAAGAGGCTGAACTCATCTTCTGCACGAAGCGAAGCACATGTCTCAGCTGTTGCCGCACCAAATATTAATGAGTTTCCTTATTTTTGTGTTTGTTAATGTTGCTTAGCTGTGGCAGCCATCTTGAGTTGGGCCTTTGCCAACAGACAGACAGACAGAAACATTATTGTCCACTGCTGAAAGGCAACAGTAAAGTCAGTCAGTGCTGCAGACGTGCCACAGAGTCCACCTTACTGTGGACCTTTGGAACTCTTACAGGAGGTTTAGAAGACGCCAGGCTTCCAGCTGGTAAATCAATAATTAGTCTGATTGTTGAATTACTTTACAGCTTTAAGTTTTTAGTTTTTGCATCTGTTCTTTCTCCCGGGTGTTTTCATAAAGATGAATTCACACAACACTCACCGCCTTTCATGCCAAGGTTTTAAACTAAAAGCATTTTTTTATCAACACTGTGCAATATTTTACTAACAAACAGGGTTGACCCACGAGCTACATGTTAGCACTCAGAATACTGTCAGCTATTAGACCACTCCATTTAAACTCATTATCTGTCAAACTGACTAAGTTAAAATCATTTCTGTGTTTAAATAATGTTGATTGGTTGTTGCCATCTGGCTCCAAAAAGCTGATCAGTTTCTGATTCATTGACTTTTTGGGGAGAGTCTCATTAAAATCAGTTCAATGGTTTATGGGATATTTTGCTAACAGACACAAGTAAAAACATTACCACCTGTTTTTTACTCTTTCATTGTTTTGTAATAAAAATCCCACATAATGACATATAAACACTGAACCATTCCGGTTTTATCCTGAACTACAATTATTTCTCTTTATTTTCCAGATGTTCCAGCCAGTGGGATGTATTTCATGTCTTATGAGTGGCTGAAGAACATCCTCACACCAGCAGGGAGGAGGTGAGGGTTTATTCTACCTCTTAGTTTAGCATTTCTTGAAAGAATGCTAAACAAACAAGTGCACACACAGACACACATCAGAACATCACCCGTTCTTCTTCGATTAAAACAAAAGTCGTCTTCTTCCCGCAGCCACAATGAGCTGAGTGTTCCCAGCGTGCTGCTGGCCGGAGGAATCGCTGGGATCTGTAACTGGGCTGTCGCCATTCCACCAGACGTGCTCAAGTCTCGCTTCCAAACAGGTTTGTTTGCATGAAAAATGATGATGTGGCGTTTAGATTTGTTCTTTATTTAATCGTCATCCTGGGAGGCTTGTTTTACACTAAAGAGAAAAGGTTTTATTGGACGCAGCCGTCCAGAGGAGCTAAATAAGCTTCTGTGTTTATTGAAATGTTGCCTTCATGTTCTACCTGTACAGACGGGTAAGATGATGTAAGAAAATCTCTCTCCTCCTCTCAGCTCCTGAAGGAAAGTATCCCAACGGTTTCCGAGACGTTCTGCGGGAGCTGATCCGGGAGGAGGGGGTCACCTCTCTGTATAAAGGCTTCAACGCCGTCATGCTCCGAGCTTTCCCTGCAAACGCTGTGAGTCACTCGTCCTTCATCTTAGAAACACTGTGAAAAAACTCAGATTAAAACAACTAAATGTGTGTATGTTTGCAGTATCATTTGTCACATAATGTGATAAAAGTGTCTCAAGTTAACATTTAATACCTTTTGCACAAAGGATGCACACGGCTCTGCAGTAAAGAGCTGAGTATCCAGAAATTACAAAACGAAACACAGTTTATGATGTAGCAGAATGTCTCAAATCTGAGAGTTTGGTCTGTTCCTCACTGTAGCAAAGAAATGAGCTGCAGCTTTAAGAGTGGTATAAGACATGCTGTAAAGAAAATATTATAAAGACACGTCTGTTTAGGACCGTCACACTAAACCTAACTTTCATTCCTCTTAATTTCCACTTTACTTTATCGCCATTTACTGCAGAAAAATCAGTCCCAACTTAGACTGAAAACTGTCACCAAACTGCTTCATTCCTCCAGTTTTTACAGGGTTTGATTTGACTTTGATTCTGAGCAGCATCATCAGCTGGAAACTGCAGCTGCTGTTGGCAAAAACAACCAGCAGGGGGCAGAAAAAACAATAATTAATGAAGAAATTACCAGTTTAAAACAACAAAACAAAAGTTGTTTTAGTTTATAAATCAAAAGACGAAGTAAACAAGTTGCATTTAAGTCCAATTTAAAATTAGTTCAATTAACTTTAAATCTGTTAATTTGATCTTTATTCCAATTCAGTTCAGTTTAGTTTGATTGCATTTAATATTTACAAGTAGTCGTTGAATTGTTCAAATAGTTGGCCAAAATCCTGTTTAAAATTCAGGAAAAGTTTTTTTTTTTTTTTAACATAAACAATTTTACCAATAAACTATAACATCCAGGAAATACAGAATAAACTAATGGAAAGATCTGGAATAACCTGCCATAGAGCACCCAACCATCCTGAGACCGCAGGACAAATGACTAAAGGCTTAAAAATGGTCAAAAGAAACATTAAAATTCCACTTAGTCTGCAAATCTTTAAAGATTATTAGAAATCTGTTGATGTTGGACTTTTCCCAATCTCTGCTCTAAACACATTTCTTTCCTCTTTTTGTTGTTTTCAGGCTTGTTTCTTAGGATTTGAGCTGGCCATGAAGTTTCTGAACTGGTTAGCTCCGGACCTGTGACGAAGCCTCAGACACGCCTCGTTTCTGGGAACCCCACTTCAGAATACACACTCTCTCTCACACACTCTCTCACACACACACAGAATCACATGAAATGAAGACGTTTAACAGTTCTAACCATGTACTTGATTATTTGTCGGGGAAACTGTAGGAGAATTCTGACCTGCTGAAGTGATTCTGTAATGATGCCAGTTCACACACAGTCAGCCCGATGTCCTCACTCCTTCTGTTTTATTTCCTTAATTTTTAGTTTCATTTTGTTTTTAAAAGGAGTGAAGGGATCATGTCGTGCCTTAACCTAGCTGCGTGTGTGTCAGGAGCAGGTGTGTTTAGCTGTGTGTGCCGTTTACACCACGTCTGTATCATGTGAAACTATGAACATAATTTTAATGATCATCAACTGAATGTCATCCTGTAAAGAAATGATAAAACAACAGGTCCATCTTCACTTTGTGTTGAAACTTTATGATTTTGTTTGCATCCAGTGAAGAAAAGCTTTAACTGTGGGGTTAGATTTATTTTTTTTATTCGATGAAAAGGAAAAAACAGCAAAAAACATTTAATGAAATCTACAAAGTATATTCCTAATGAGACAGGAAGAGTCATCAAATATTTTGCATAGGATTTAAATTAGCAGTTTTTGATTTGTAACATCTACATTTTAACAGTAATTTATGTTGTTCACAATCAGACGTGATAGTAAAATAAATGTTAGGAAACAAAAAAATCTCACATTTTATATTATAATTTACCAACGTTTCATTCAAATCAGGGTTCATTTAATGTGATAATGACCTTTTCTTGTAATAAAAACAAACAAGAATGTTTTTTTTAGCTCATCCTCGTCTCATTTAAGGTATTTCTACAAAAGCTGCATTTTTTTGATGCAGTTTCTTGTATAAATTCACACCATTTTTGTTTGACAAATGTAATAATAAACACCAGATGCTCACAGGTTTTCATCATTTTTAGTGTTTTGGTTTCCTGCAGAGCTCTGGAAGCTCTGCCTTTTCAGGAAGAGTTTACAATGTTAGTGGCAGAAAAATCAGATTCCAACTATATATTTTTCCTGCTTTATTCTGGTACTTTCACTCACATGTATGCAATAAGCTGATATACTGTAGCTGCAATGTGCTGTCTGAGATTAATTTAATACATTTAATTAAAGACGAATAACAAAAATAATGCATTTTCTTTATAATTAAATCAAATACTTAAATATATATGAACGTTATGAAGAAGTTTTACAATTAAAGCCACTTATTCTGTTAAATAGAAACTTATCTGCAGTGGAAAATATCCCAAAACAAGTAGATATAAAATGATTTTACTTATCTAGTTTTATCTTTCCTGTATTTTTAATTTCTAACTCAAGCTGTCCAACAGCAGATGTCTAAAAATGATCTACGTTGTTTTTTCTTTGTCAAATCATAGAGTTGTGAGCTTTAATCCAGTGAACAGCCTTTAATTACACATGATGTGAAGAGTTCGGGTCAATATTTTCCGACAGACTGTGCTAAATAAAGAAATCGATGGAGAGGAGAGGGGAGTCGATCTGTCCTCTCCCGGTGGATCAGTCTGAGCTCCACAACATTTTCAGCTTCACAGGCTTCTCTTTGGGAAAATTATCCTGGAAGTTTTCAGAACAACCATCCCTCTGAGCCTGAGTGATGAGTACTGCTGAGATCCCCGCGGGGCTGAAGGAGCTGCTGCAGGGGTACACGGTGGAGGTGCTTCGTCACAGGCCCCCTAACTTGGCTGAGTTTGCCGTGCAGCACTTCACTCGGGTTCTGGAGAACCAAAAGAACGAGCAGCAGGCCGGTAACCCCAGCGCCAACCCTGCAGGGAAGGAGGTCCCTGTCCCTCCTGAAACGGCTCCGAACAAGTCCAACGAAAACGATGAAGAGGAGGAGGAGAAAGAAACTCCCAGTGAGTATAAGAACATTATCTTCTTCATGAGCTGCAGAACTAGAGGTAATAAGAGCTGAACTTCTCAGTGGGTTTGACCTCTGACCTCTTGTGTTTTTTAATTTTTGTTTTTTTAGAAATTACAAGAAAAAGACCCAACCGCCGAACTGCAGGTCAGTAACTGAAAGAATATTCTGGTTGTAATACTGCCCGATACGTACCAATATTAGTGTATCCAATACATACCATGTATCCTGTAAGTACCACTTATGTTCCCTAAAACAGACTGCCCTGTATTAAGTATTGCTACCAGTCTGGTTCATGATTGTAGAATATTGCAGTATTTTATTTGTCTGTCCTGTGTTAGTGTGTGCGGAGGCGTATAACCCTGACGATGACGCGGACGACAGCACAGAGCCTCAGGTTGTTCATCCCAAAACAGACGAGCAGCGTCGACGGCTTCAAGAGGCGTGCAAAGACATTCTGCTGTTCAAAACCCTGGAGAAGGTACAACTGATTAAACGACTCTTTAACAGGAGGATAATCACGATGAGGTGACCTGTAGAAACTGACAGTGTGACAAAACAAGAAGAAACCCAATGAAGGGCCTGCTCTGAAACACGGTGGTGGTAGGGTTATGGTTTGGGGCCTGATTTGCTGCATTAAGTCAAAACGTCTTGTGTTCATTCATAAGTTAATGGTTTACAAATCATAACATCTGATGTGTTTGTTCTTTAATTCATATGCATGTTTTTGGGGGAAATGCAATTCTGCAGGAGCAATTCTCTGAGGTTCTGGATGCCATGTTCGAGGTGCTGGTCAAACCTCAGGATCACATCATAGATCAAGGAGACGACGGGGATAATTTCTACATCATAGACCGGTGAGTAAACTTTTTTATTTGGTTTTATTTAAGACGTTTAAACGATATAAGCGACACATGAAACTGTGGTCTTTCAGAGGGGTGTATGATATTTTCGTGGAGAAGGACGGCGTGCGCGTGTGCGTGGGGAAGTATAACAACAAGGGGAGTTTCGGCGAGCTGGCCCTCATGTACAACACGCCTCGAGCTGCCACCATCGTGGCGACGGAAGAGGGCGCCCTGTGGGGTTTGGTGAGTCTGGCAGGGAAGCCCTGCAGCCTTTTAAACTCCCAACAAAACCTGAAATATTCTCTGTGTTCTCTGTCAGGATCGAGCCACGTTCCACAGACTGATCGTGAAAAACAACGCCAAGAAGAGGAGGATGTACGAGGCCTTTATAGAGTGTGTCCCACTCCTGAAGAGCCTGGAGGTTTGTGATTTTTTTTAACCAAACACTGAACACAAAGATGTGTGATTAGGGGTTTCATGAGTCATCCTGCTTCACTTTAGCTCTCTGAGAGGATGAAGATCGTGGATGTTTTGGGAGCTCGAACTTATAGTGATGGAGAGCGGATAATAACCCAGGTAAAGAGTTGCTGCTTTGCTTCATTTAACATTTAAATGAAATAACTATTTCTGCCACTGCAGGGTGATAAGGCTGACTGCTTCTACATTGTGGAGTCAGGGGAGGTGAAGATAATGATCAGAACCAAAGTAAATACAGTCAAATCTTCAGCTTGTCAGATTTAACGAGCAAACAGAAGTGATGTTGGTGTGTGTGTGTTTGTGTGTGTGTGTGTGTGTGCTGCAGACAAAGGCAGGTCAGCAGGAGAACACTGAGGTGGAGGTGGCTCGATGCAGCAGAGGTCAGTACTTCGGAGAGCTGGCCCTGGTCACAAACAAACCTCGAGCGGCGTCGGTCTACGCTGTAGGGAACACCAAATGTTTGGGTATGTTGAGGTGTTTCTAACACACTGATGGTAACTTTCTGCTCAGCTACCTCTGAAAGATGAATCATACTGTGAAGAAACCAATGCACTAACATATAAAACCCGTCCTAAATAAATTAACAGTTCAAAGATAGTCCAAAAATATTCCTTTTTTTTTAAAATAACTTAAACAGTGTTCTCAAGGATCCTTAAAAAGTCTTGAAAGCAATGAATTCATCAATCCAATAATAAAGCCTTAATTAGCCTTAAAATATCTTAAATCAATCTTTCAGGGGTCTTAAAAATGTTAACACATAAGTAGGATTGTAATTCGCCTCAAATATAAAAATAATTGGTAACATTTTATTTGTAATAATTTATTGAATGTCTCTCGCAGCTAGTTGTTGTGTTCCAAAAAATATTTGAGTAAAACTGTCGTTAAGTTTTTTTTTTTCATTTGTGTTTATTGTGAAGTTGATCTTAAATCTTAATTAAGTGGCATTAAAGAGGTCTTAAAAAGTCTTAAATTTAACTTGCTTTAGACTGTAGGAACCCTGAAAAACAAACTCTACTCAGCCTTTTTTGTTAAGGTGCATCTAAAAATATTTGAATAAGTTACATTTTTTGTCAATTCAGAAGGTGAAATTAATATAGATTTATTACAGAGTAAAACATTTCAAGCTTTTATTTCTTGTAATTGAGACAATTATAGTTTATAAATAATAATAAAATAAAATTCAGTGTCTGAGAAAATTAGAGCATTACATGGCAAGCCTCTGTTACTTTTATAAGTGTTGGCTGCCATATAAACTGTTACTGTTTATCAATGTTTGTGTTTTTTAAAGTGGAGGCCATCTTTAATCCTGTTGACTCCAAAGATAAATCAGCTACAGATTCAGTGATTTCTGTTTCATCAAACGTTGTCCTGTAACTTGAGATATTTTGCTAACACTCATTAAATGTGATAAATAGGGTGAGTTGGTTTTAGCATTATGGCTGTTATTAGAGCTGCCTGATGCTGACAGAGAGTCAATATTTGTTTCCAGCTTTTATACCCTGTGAACTCAGGTTCCTCTGAATCCTTTTAATTTTCCTGTTACAAAAGGTAAATAGGCTAAATATGTTTTATATAAATTTACAATGTAGAAGTGATTGATTTGCTTACACTCTTTCAGAAAGTGGTAAACTTTATTTCTTCAGACATATTGAATCACTTTTGACTCGTTTTTATTTTCTCATCCTCATTTTAGAATAACTTGTTTTTAAAAACATTTCAGGCAAGCATTTAAGACATTTCGTTTTGCCAGAAATAAAAATAGTTAAACTTATCCCTTTTTTTTTTTGCTTCTCTGTCGTCAGATTTTTAAAAATGCAAACTGATCATGTTTATCCAACAGTGAGCAGGAGTAAAAACCCACTTCATGTTGCTACAAATCAATGTTTCATCATCAAGGTCAGAGTGGAGCACAGATCCACTCGCCCGGTTGGCTTGTTTATTTGTTGCACAAACCGAGCAACAATTTGTGTTGAATGAACATTTACACACCTTCAGGATGAGCTGAGAGAGAAAAACAAAAAGCTTTCTGACCAGGATCCTCCTCCAGCTTAAGACACAACTATGATTCATTGTTCAACTCAAAAGTTAAAAACTTTTTTCTCTTGAATTAATGTTTGTGGTTAAACAGAATTTTGACTTTTTTCTGTTTTTGTTTTAGTAATCGACATCCAGGCTTTTGAGCGCCTGCTGGGACCCTGCATGGACATCATGAAGAGGAACATCTCCCAGTACCAGGACCAGCTGGTGGCGCTGTTTGGCTCCAGTGACGATTTGAAACACTAGAGTCCAACACTAAAGGAACATTTTGAATCAGTGCATGTTCCACATTTATCCCTGCCATATTGATTTACAAGAAATTACAGTTCTGTGTAGTTTACCCCCCAAATAATCCCCAGATTCTTCCAAACTGAGAAATTTGTTCCAAAATAAAATTCACATACAAGATTCCTGGTTGAACAGTTCAGCAGTCTGAGATCATTAACCAGTTAAACGTAAAACAATAAAGACACGAGAAGATTTTACATTATTTTACTGAATTTGATGTGTTGCATTTTTCCTACCCAGGTTATGCTTTTAATAGGACTAAAAAACATTTACTTTAAGGCTTCCTGGGGTGCTTCAGTAGAAAAGACTCATTATCAATTAAATTGAACTATTTTTGCCTAGATTTATATATTTACTATCTTACTCAGAATATTCAGTAATTTAGACCTAAATAAAACAGGATGAGTTGTCTTAAAGACATTTTATGAACTATAAAGTCAGAATCTGGGTTAAGTGTTTTTTTAATCAGTAATAAGCCACTAAAAAAATAATCACATTTTTAATTCTGTCAAAACATAACCTCCATATTCCTTTAGTCTTGAAGTTACTATAAATGATACTTAAAAAAAAATAAAGGATCATATTAAATCTTCAGGTTTTCTTTAGTTTTATTTGTTACAAAATATGAAGTGCTATCAGCAGACGCCACATCAAGTCTGCCAACCTTCTTGTGTTACAATTATTTACACCCCCCCTCCCTCAAAAAAAATTAAGGTTCCATCTAAAGTTCTCTCCTGACACTCTGCGTTCTGGTGTGTCCCAGAGTTAAAGTCTCTGTCAAACAGTCCAAGTTCCATTGAGGTTTAAATATTTAAAATATTTACAAAGGACTCAAACTCCCCTCACCGTCGTACTGAGGCTCGTTACCGGCTCGCTTCAGCAGTGTCCCAAACCGAGCAGAGTTGGTGGAATTGAAGGAGCAGTTAAATGAATGTGGTCCTCAACAGGTTGTCCATAGATTTACAAGTTGATTCTCCCTCCTCTGATGAAAACCCGAGTGAGAAAGTCTGTACATAATTATTTAAAAATACAGGCTGAAATGCAAATGTCTTCTCAGCCACTGAAGTGCAATGGCTTCTATGATTCTTCTGTGAAGAAATGAAAATGACAATTTAAAAAAAATAAAAATAAAAAAAAAAAACAGGCCACCCAGAAATGTCACCAATTCTTGTTTTAACATCTTGTTTTTTTCTTCAGAGAGTCTCCGAATACCAGAATAAAACTTTAATAAATAGAAATACAGCAGAGAAATGGTCAAGTAAGCCTCATTCTGGTTTGTTCCATCCCTGAGTTCTTTGGAGAAGGACAAATATACCAGACAGGAGTGACGAGCAAAAAAAAAAAAAAAGGCTGATCCTATACATTCCCAATTATATCCAGGAAAAAAATATATATATTCCTCTGTTTTCCTGAGGCTGGTGGGTGAACGGATCCACTGAAGGGTCCCGGCGGTGGCGTTTACACAGAGGTGATGACAATCATCAGGTGTGGTGAGATGCTGGAGATCCTGTTTAGAAGGTCGGGGGCGAGCTGCGACAGGTGGCTCTCTGAAAACTCGCAGGGCGGGAAAATCTGAAGCACATAGGCGGGCTGGAAGAAAAAACAATTCTACATCAGCTGCAGGAAACCAGACGTTAAAAAAAAAAAGCTAAGCTTCACTGTTTCCTCATCAATTCATGATTTTTAAATTCAGTTCTGTTCAGAGTTAATGTCAGAACCAAACTAATACAAATATTTTAACTTTAAATGCTCTTAAATTTTAACAAAAGATTAATAATAAAATTACCAAAAAATTAAAAAAGTATGAAGCAATGACTTTAGCTTGTACACCATATTTAATGAACAAATATGAAAATACAAAGCCTGTTTTTTAGCACTGAATTTAATACAAAGTGCTAGTGTTTGGTCACTCTGTTGTACTTTGAACTATTTTGGGTATAAGTTTAGCAAAATATTTCATCTCTATCTTCTCCATGTACACTGTTACTTTTACTGGTTCTATGTTTTTAGTCATTTGTGTGTATTATCTACACCTATGAATTACACCAAGTTAATGAAGCCTTTTGTCACAAGTGTTACAAAATTCAGCCTAGCTAAAATACCAGCCAAAGAAATACATTTTTAAACACATTTTCTTTGCAAAGGAGTAATGTCTCACCTGATTGGAACCTGGATTGGGGATATTGATGATACCAGCTGCCAACTTTTTCTGCAAGTAGCTGATAAATGCAGCCTTCAGCGCTTGAGTTTGGTTTATAACATCATCTTGATCTCGTCCACAAGGCAATGCGAGAAGGAGACAATAATCACTGTCCCCCTGAAGAAAAATAAATAAAACAAATGGATTATCTACAGTCCGACTGAAACTAATTGAACAGAAAACTACTTTGTAGGACCAAGACATACCGTCATTCTTCTGGCTACACTCTCCAGCTGTGAAGCCTCTAGTCTCATTCTCTGGACGATCCGAAGTAGAGCGCCTCCTTCCTGCAGAGGCAGCGACCTGTGAGCCAGAGCTTTGTTCCCGCAGACGAAATGCAACTGGACTGCAGCTGTGTCATTCTTCAGTGCCAGAAGGCCTTGCCACACAATAGGGTATTTCTGTATCAAACCGAAAGAGAGACAGCTGTGTCAGACAAAGACAGCGCTTGTTCAGAGCAACAAGTCTGAACACAGTTAAACTGTTATGATGGGTTCTGTCTCACCGTAAGCAACTGCACCATATTAACAGGCTGCGTCATCTTGCCATCTGGTTTCGTCTGGAGGTCTGCACCCTACAGGGTCAAAAAAAAAACAATTTTTGGAGTTTCACTGATGTACACATTTATTTACACACAACAGCCAGTACATTATAACCACTGGTATGTAAATCAGTGCAACTGCTCAAGGTTTTGACAAAAAAAATGCAATCTGGTGTTTATGTGGGTGTTAATTTATACTGATAAAATAGATAATGTTTTTAAACTAATAAGCTTTATAAAAGGTGATTTTAAGAAAGGCAGGTTGTGTTCATGATAAACTTGTTACTGCAGGTTACTCACCATAGATTGTGTGACAGTCAGTGGTGGCTGGTTATGTCCAACAGGTGTCTCTGGTATTTTAGAATGGATCCGGTTTGAGTACATTGCTGAGTATTCTGAGTATGACCCACCCGGTCCTGGTGGCATTAGCTGAACTCTCTGAGGAGACGCCATGGCTGGACCAGCTTGCCGGACCCCCATCATCCCATCCTTCGGAAGAGGAGAGTGTGGCCTCTTTGCTTCTAATGACTTTGCTATATCTTTCTCTGAGACACCTTTAGGCAAAATGTGTGCTCTGGGAGACAGAGACGGGTTTAGAGTTTCTTGAATGTGTCCGGAATGAGGGTCTGGGTTCAGTCGCTCCCCCTGATGGTGCACGAGTACACGCATGTCACGCTGAACCATATAGGTTTCCATTGGAATACTACTCCTCAGAGGCCCACGAGGATCGGATGGCATAGAGGCAGGTGGTCTTCCAGTTTGGTGTAAGTGCCTGGAATCATCCTGTTCCACCTCATGACTCCTTAAAGAACCAGGATTAACTTTGAGAACCTTGTCTCTTCCAGCAGGCTGGGGTGGGGAAGACCGAGGCTGCAGAGGACCAGACCAGGCGAGCGTGTCACCGTGCATCCCGTAGTTCATCACAGATAAAGGGGGAGTGTTGACTCTAACATCTCCTTGAACTAGATGTCCGACTGGAATCGACTGGGAAACACAATGAGGAGACATCCGTCCTAAACCTCCAGGCACGCTGTGAGGTGGCATAATAACCGATTGCTCTGGGTGATGCACGCTAGTAATATACTGTTGCATGGCAGGATGACCAGAAGATAACATTACAGGGATGCCTTTTGGTGAGGATGAACCTATGGGCGAGGACACCTTAGTAAATGGAGAGTGTGGATGGCCAGACTTGCGTGGAGACCGTGGTTCAGGTTTGATCGTGCCTAGATGCGAAGCAGTTCTGTCACCAGCTGACGTAACAAAACCTACATGGTTTCCAGGTGGAGAGGGTAAATGGGGGCTTATTGCAGGACTTATAGTGGAGGTCCAAGATGATTTTGCTCCATCTGTACTCAGTGAATCAACACCATCGTTCTTCTTTGGATGCTTTAATGGCATGTAATCTTGATGATAACTTATTACTTGCTGGTTACCCTGCGTGAGGCGCTTCACCACTCCTTGTGGCTGGTAAGCAGATTCCATCTTTTCCAAACTACTGTTTTCATGTTTAATTGACAGAGCTGACTGTGGCTTACCAGAATGCCCATAATCTGTCTGT
Organism: Anablepsoides rubrolineatus; assembly: GCA_031762495.1. Taxonomy (NCBI): domain Eukaryota; kingdom Metazoa; phylum Chordata; class Actinopteri; order Cyprinodontiformes; family Rivulidae; genus Anablepsoides; species Anablepsoides rubrolineatus. Next base: position 17,343,363 of record JARVGW010000682.1, read on the forward strand.
GATGAAGGTCCCTTTTGATGTCCTGACTGAGAATGACCATACATGTCCTGTTTAATCTGAGGCATGGACACTAACTGCTGAGATTCCATGTCACCTGCTGTTGCTTGTGGGATTTGACTAATCTTGGCACTAATCCTCTGGGGTCCCTCTGTTTTCTGGCCTGAGTGACTCAATACTACCACTCCTTCAGACGTATTTACTCTAAGACCAGAGCAAGACCCGGTACCGAGAGCAGGGCTCTCAACAATAAAACGTGGAGCGCTTGCCCCTTCATCAGATGGCCCATGATATGATCCAGCCTCATCTTTACTTGGTCTGTAGGCTGTTTTGGGTAAAGCCATGTCTAAACAGGGGTTTCCAATGTTTAAGTTGACCTTTTCCTCCGGCTCAGGAGGGTTGCAAACACGACTGATGACAGAGGTCCCGGTAGATGCAATAACAGAGATCACAGATTTTGTTTCAGAGGGTGTCAATGACACTGGAGGTCGAACAACTGGCGGCACTGAATGAGTTGGGATTCTGCTGTCAGGGTGTGGGGACTTGTTTGGAACAACAGCTGTGTGTGGAGTACTGCTTTCACATAGGTTCTGATCTCGAAGGTTGGGCAGATTACTAGAAATAGAAAGATTGCCTTGGAGGGAACCAGGTTTAGTTTTCATCACAATCTGTCTTGTGCATTGATCGATACTCATTTTCTCTGAGTCTGAGGATTTTGGTTGGCTTTCTTTGTTCACCAATGACATAACGTGTGGAGAAGACACACTTGTATCTTTAGCCTGCTGGCGCCAGTCAGGTGGAGATAGAGGGGCTCGATTTGTTTGAATGGGTCTGATGTTTGATTTGTTAGAGGCCAGAGCAGGGGAGATGCTGTCAGGAGGCAACTGCTGAGGCTTTGGAAATATTGGACTCTTAGCCTGAGGGTACAAAGATTTCAGGGGTTGTTTCGGCTCTTCCAAAGATGGCACTGACTCTGTAGCAGCTGGAAGCTCAGGTTCTGGCTTCCAAGTAGTGGAGGTAATAACTGCAGCAGCTGCTGCTGTTGGAAGTGTCTCAGACACAATCTTTGAATCTGAAGGTAAAGGCATCATCAGTTCTTCCCTTAGCGGCTGTTCTTCTTTTGGATCTTTTTTCACTTGCTTTGCTGCTTTAGAGCGTTTAGGTGTTCTTGGTCTTCCCTTGTTGCCCTTTTTGGGTGTGTTGGGGAAGGCAGGTTCCTCTTGTTTAGCACAAGTATTTGTTTCACCTTTCACCTTGACAGGCTGAATTAGGTCCCGAACCTCAGGTTCCGGACATACATCAGTCTGTATTGGAGGTGCTTGGGGAAGAGATACACTTGCTTCTTCAGCAGTTATTGAGTCAATAGCAGCCATCAGTTCTGTCTCACTGGCAGGATTAGAAGGTTTTTCTTCTTCTATGTCACTTTTTGTGTCTGCGGGAAGAACAGGTGGAGTGGGTGGTTCTGCTGAAAAAGTTGGATCAGTAAGTTTGGCAATGTTTTCTACTGCCTGCTCCAGTTCTCGCTCCTGTGAGATCAAGCTCTTTGTGGTTTCAATCTCATTTGAATCTTTTTCTTCATCGGGACACCCTTTGTTAGCATTTGTGTTCTTTGAAACCGCATCATTCAGATCACCAGGTTTGATCTTTTTTGATGTGTCTTCTTGGTTCCCAAGTTCTTCATCACCCAACTGAAGAAGATCTTTAACCTCCGTGACATTCAGTCTGATTTTGAGGTTCTTGAGCACAGGAGACTTTGGAGTCCTGCTTGGCTTGATTCTCTCTCTAGACATGCTTTCTTTATCTGTGGTGTGTTTCTCATCAACCAGACAATTTGTGTCTTTCCCATTTGATGTTTCCTCACCAACTTTTTCATGTAAAACATCTTTGCCCAGTTCAATGACTTGTTTAATTTTTTCATCTTTCTTTGAGTTGTCATTTCTCACAGATGACTCTTTGCTCAAACTTGACGAATCTACCAAAGAATGTGGATCAGTAAATAAGATTTCTTGTGTCTCATCAGCTGGCTCCGTTTTGTCAGCTTTTCTTGTCGACGCAGATCCTGAAGCAGAGATCAATGGATTTAATGAACTTTTTGTGACTTGAAGAATTGTTTTTCCTTTAGGACCTTTTTGAATCCGTTCACCACTTTCTGATTCATTTGAATCAGTGTCTTTGTTGTCCAATTTAATTTTGTCTGCCTTAGCAGTTGAACTATCTTCCCCCAGTTTGCGGTTCTTAGGAGGACGGCCCCGTTTTGCTGTAGGGGCTGGAGCAGGAGGTTCTTGTTCGGTGCTTTGCTGCACTGCATCTTTCTCTGTAACTCGCTTTCGTCCAGAGCGTGGTGACTCCATGATGTCCTTTCGAGGCTGAGCTGATGCATCATCTTCAACTGGGGTGGCATAAACTGATTTAACATTCCTTCGTCTTGCTCTTCCTAATGGTATGCTTGGCTCGAAGACGTCATGATCTGATCCATGAATAGGAGACTTGCTTGAAAACTTTGGTTCAGCTCTTGGAGATGAGCCTCGTTTTAGCTTCTCTTTGTCAATGCGCTCACTCTTGCGCGTCGCCTGTTTTTCAGAAACTGTGGCCAGTGTTGCAGGTACTTGAGCAACGTGAGCAGGAGACTGTTTGCTCTTTTTACTTTTAATTTCTTTTGGTTTATTCTCTTTCTGAGAGGAGATCATCTCTTCATTTGTAACAGGTATATGGTCTGTATTCTCCGGAACGTTCTTTTCTTCTTCAGGCTCTACAGCGATTTCACAGCTAGGATAGGTTTCTTTCTTTGTTACATCCATCTCTTCTACAAAACTATAATGTACTGGACTATTAGCTACAGGCACCTCTGGTTCTGGCTGAGTTGTCACAGAATCAAGTTCTGGTTCTGACTTGCAGACCAACTCTTCATTAGGTTCAGGGTGGCAGGTTTCTTCCTTAACTGGAGGTTTCACATCCTCAGGTGTGTCAAGTTTTTCAAGAGTTGGAGAAAGTTTAGGTCTAATAAATGAATAGTTGGGTTCAGAGACTGCTGTAGATGCAGGTTCTGACTTTACGAACATCTCTGTTGGCGAATGGTTTATGGGTTCAACTTCACTTGGTTTTATTTTCTCCTTTATTTCATCTTTTATTAAAGCAACAGGTGGACACACTTCAGGGGCTGGATTTTGTGTCACAGATTTCTCATCTGGTGGAGGCATATCCTTGTTTGGAGGAATATCCTTGTTTGGAGGCATATCCTTGTTTGGAGGCATATCCTTGTTTAAATACGTAGGGACAATAACAAGCAAAGGTTTTTGTTCAGAAATCACTTCTTCAGCTGGAATGATGGGTTTAGTTTCTGTCTCCTTTACAGATTCTGCTGTGCTGGGAGACTGCACAGTTTGTTGTTCTAAATCAGATGTCTTCTCTTTCTTTTCATCTATGTTTGTTGTGTCCCCTTTGTCCTCACGCACCTGCTGAGTTTTGTTCTTCTGATGTTGTAGTTGAGTGAACTCCAAATATCGACTGTGGAAAAGAACAACTGGCCCAGTTTCAAGTTCACTATCTGTCCCTTGTTGACTGGATTGTTGATTTAGCATATGCTCAAGTTCTTTGTGTTTGCGTTCAAGGAGCTGAAGTCGTCTGGAGTCCAGCTCAAACACAGCGCTGTGAAGAAAGCGTGAGGCAAAGAGTTCCCTGCGTTCGTGCTCCTCTGGTTTAGGCTCTTCTTTCCTGTCATCAAGTTTGTCTTCGGATCCACTTCTGATCTTTTTCTTGTACCAAGAGGGTGTAGGTCTTGGTGTTGATTCTACTTTTTCTGTATCTTTCCTGTTGCAAAGATTTGCAAAGTGAGGATCGTAATCTAAAAATGACCAGTTGTCTTCTCGTGAAGAGGAGAGCGATTTTGCTCGTTCTAGCAGAGCCTTTGTATCCGGGGTGATGTTCTGATCAAAAGCAATAGAGTAGAATTTGTTTCTTTCAAGGTGTGCAAGCTTGGGATCTGAAAACCTATCAGGTCTGGACCTTTCAGAAAGAGGAATAGATGTGGAGGGCATGGGAGAGTGGGATTTGACTTCTCGGTCTTCTTCAGAGTCTGATCGTACTTCCCCAGGTTCCAAGTCAGGCCACATGCCATACTCCAAATGCTTGCGATTAGGAATGTTTTTACTCAGACCTCTTGAAAAGCTCATGTTAGGTAACAAGTCTGGTTTACCTCTGTTCTCCCATCTCTTATGCTGCTCTTCTTCAACACTATTTACAGGCGTGATTGGTTTATTCACCTGTGTGCTGTGTGTTCTTTTGACAAACAGCTCAAGCTCTGGGTGAACTTTCTCATCATTTCGGCCCAATTCTTTCTGAGAAGGATCTATATACTCTTCATCTACATGCTGAGAAAAGAACTGGTGTCCTGGAGAAGGCACGCTGGTCCACTCGGGATCTTTGCTTTGTCTTCTGTAGACACGCTCTCTCTTTATTCCAGACTCTGTGTCAAATTGATCTGATTTTTTGGGTTTGTGAGATGGAAAAGTGTCTGTGACATCCTCGGGTGGTTTACCAACTTCATGCACAAGACTACGATGTTCCAAGTCTTCAGCTTCATTTCTCTGGGTACTTTCTGTTTTTTCATTTTTGTCAGACTCGCGCTGCTGCTTCTGCAGGTTTAAGCGTCTATTCTGTTCCATCTGCTTACGGTAACTCTGAGACAGGTCAATATCAACATGATCTTCCTTGTTCTTGGTGATTTTATTGGTTTCAGGATTCTGATTAGGTTTAATTGCAGCATGGTCTTGTTCTCTTACACTGCTTTGATCTGAATTTCCCTCCTGTGAGGCTCTTCTTGATGAAGTACTTCCTGGATGTCGTTTTGACTCTAGTGATTCTAAGAATCCTTCAGCTTTCTCCCGTTGCACTTTAATGTCCTCTTGACCATCTTTTTGATTGCCACCTTTATCACTTTTGAGTCGTGCATCTCTCCGTTGTGAATCTTTCTGTCTGTCAACATCTTGTTCTTTCAAAAAAGTGAAACTGCCACCAAGTTCAGAAGACTGATCATCTTCTTCCTCATTCCTACTTTTCTTTACTGGTGCAGGCTTTCCACCAGTATCAGCAAATCGTCTTTTTCTTGCAGCAAGGCGTTCTAAATCTACTGACAAATCTTTCCCATCACTTCCGATATCAGACTTTGAATGTTTTTTAGGTCGAGCCTTTCCATCAAGCTCTGAATTATCACATTTACTCAATTCAGATCTTTCACTTTTAACAGAGTCTTGATGAGCAGCTGTTAGCTGGTTTCCAGACAGAATGTCACTTTCACTCTTACATTTCTGTCTTTCAGGAGCATCTTGGTCTGATCCCCTTCCTTTTCCAGACACTCCATCAAAACCAGCCTCAAGCTCTGTTTCTGGTAGAGGATTAGATGGGGACTGGCCCTTTGATTTCCTTGATTTGCCCTTGTCGGCCTTATCTTTGTCAGTTTTATCTTTTCGTTTTGGACGTTTGGTTTTTTCAGTTCCAGCCACACATTCTGGTTGAGTGCTCTTCTCACATTTTGATGCAGGTTCTTGCAGGGTCTTTTCAGATTTGTCAAAATGTGGAGGTGACAATGAGCTCACGCTACCACTTCTTTCAGAAGACTGGCTGTAAACTCGCCGTTCAGCGTCTCGAGGAGCTCGCTCAGATGGGGACGTTGATACTGTGGGAGTGATCGCACGCCTGGGATGAGATGGGCTCCACCTGGTACGATCGGCTTCAAAACGCTCCCGCTCTCTCTCTCGTTCTCTCTGTATATATGTGTATTTTCGGATGTCTTGTTCAAAGGGGTCTCTGTAGTCCCTGTAGTCTCTTGGGTCTTCATGATAACGTGGGTCAAAGTGATCGCCCTGATAATGTTCCAATTCAGGAAAACGCTCTCTGCTGCGTGCAGCATAATCTCTTCGTGCCTCCTCTGGGTAAATTCCAGGGGTTCGTATGTTCTCATAGTAAGCTCTTTCTGCAGTAAATTCATGATAGGGAGGTCTGCGATCCTCTCTGAAAAAGAAAAAAAAAAGAGAGAAATCTAAGTAAAAATTCAGGATAACTATAAACAGTTGACCACATCACAAATATTGAATTAAAAACTGAAAAAAATAAATGAATTATAAAACAGAAGATAATTAATGACCTAGCAATTCTTGGAGGAATGCATACCACCCACCACTTTATAGTTATTCTGATCAAACTTTGTAATTTACATTATCCAAAACCTCACACGAAGATCTTTCAAAAATGTGTAAGCGCTTTGAGTTGTTGTGAATGGCATCCAGCTACTACCACAACCAAATTTAAGCTGAATATTTGTAACATTTACTGAGTAAAGTAAAACTTAGTAGTAGCCAAGGTTAGTTAGCTGGGATGGCCATCTTGAACTGCCAATCAAATACCGTGACGTAATAGTTCAGATCATAGAAAAAAACGTGGCGGAAAAAATGACCCAAACAGAATATAAAGAGATCTACGCAGCACCGGGAGAGACTAAATTCAACTTTTTTGCACTCCTAGAGACTCCAAGTACACAACAATATTAATTTAGCAGCAAAAAATGTAGACTTTGCATGATATGTCCCCGTTAAGTGGTGGGCGATAAATCAAAAAAACAGAATACCATTAATTATCTCAATTTACCGTCGTTCAGGTGGAATTTCATAGAAGTCTCTGATGTCCTGACCAGAGTCCTGCATGGAGCGGTAAAATGCCACCTGACTTTCTTGACTTGCAAAATCCACCTGTTAAGAAAACATATTAAACATAACAATTTAGCACAAAATCACAAAGTATATAATTTCTTAACTTTTTTTTTTTTACCTTTATTTTATTACCACCGACTTTCCAGCCTTTGGTCTCCCTAACGGCTGCCTGAGCAAAATCTGTGTTGTTGTACAAAACGAGGGCCATCCCTTTTAGTCGATCAAACACAACCTACAGACAAGTACAAATAGATTAATAAAAGTTCTATTGCAGTTTCAAAAGAAAGGCATCAAAATAAAGACTTGAATATTAGAAACAAGAGAAAATGGGATAGTGTACCTTAACTACATGTCCAAAGCGCAAGAATTGCCGTGTGATGTATTGCTCCGTGATGTTGGGGGTTAAACCATCAAGCCAAATACATGCTGAGGGCATACTCTTTCCAAAACCAAGCTTCATAAATAAAGAGAGCAACATGAATATTCTATACACAGAAAACTGTACGTTTGATTGTCATGATACACAAATAAGAAGTTATTTTTATTTTAATTAAACAAACAAATATTACCTTTAGCCTGTTGTTTCCCAAATATTCTCCATCCATTTTCTTTATAGCTTTGCAGACACTGGTAATATCTGCATACTGAACAAAGGCATACAGGGCAATTCCACTCACTTTCTTGATGTCAATGTCCTTGAGGAGAAAAGACAACAATTACAGAATATATTCACTGAAAAGTGAGCAATTTTACCTCTACAAAACAGAGCTCTGTTGAAACTTACAACAATTTCTCCAAACCGCTGAAAGATGTCAAGGAGTTGCTGAAAAGTTGTGCTCTTCTCAAGGTTTCCTATAAAAAGAGTCCTCGTAGCCTTTGGGTGGAACTCATCAACCCGCCCGTCCAGAGGCCTGAACTCATTTTCAGACTCTGTTTCTGAGGGGAAAAACTGAACTTAATATTCCTGACATACAAGTAAGATTCAGGAAAATCAACTTCACCGCCACCTACTAACTTCTAAGATTTTATTCAAGTAGGGGGAAAAAATCTGCTACCAGAACAAAAAGAGTAAAACTGGTCTGTCGATATTTACCAGGTCCGTTCCAGGCAATGACCTCAATAACCATGCCAAAAAACAGCTTTCCTTTGGAAACACTGAGGGCTTTCTCCTGGTCTTCTAGCTGTCTGAAGAACACCAAACCATAGCGGTCCTCTGACGCTCCGTGGATCTGCACCGACGTCACTTTTCCATACTTCTTGAATTCATGGAAGAGGCCGTCTTTTAAACTCGTGTCTGCAGAGAGAAAGAGAGGTGTCATTCAAATAAATTGTGCAATCATAACAAAAACATGAAACATAAATTCTAAATAAAAACGAATGATTTGAGACAATTTAGTTTACTTTTGTGAACACTGAAAAACATTTTTAAAAGTGCAGTAATATAATCAAGTGATTTAACTAAACTACAAAGACAAAATTTATTTTTTGTATAAAATTGTTTCTCTAATCATAAAATATTAACAAAAAAAGTCTTACTGGGGCCTTAAGGGCAACAAATGAACAGATAAATGAACAATAGGAAACTACATATTAGTTTACACTAGACTTTAAAACAACGATGAAATAAAATACAGTAGAAAACAATAGAATGAGTAAATCAATGTTTTCGATGGTCACTAATAACAGGGTATCTGCAGGTATTAGCAAGTCAAATTTAAGACTTTTTAATACCACCTTGAATGAAATTTAAGACCAAAAATATAAGCGATGGTTCGGGGATTCTACTGTATTACAACTAAGCACACGTGTGTCACTCAATAAAAAGCATTCAATATAAAGATATTCAGCTCTCTGGTTAAATTACAGGGCTGTACGTTAACTTTTTTAGCTCATAGCACCGGTGCTACAGAGGTTTCTGATTTTGTAGCACAGAACAAAAAGTTGTAGCACCAGTATAA
>JARVGW010000682.1:17352118-17367111 GCA_031762495.1 Anablepsoides rubrolineatus
CAATATGTAAATTAGACTGCAGTACCACTGCTCAACCCATAGTCTGCAGCACAAAGATGTTTTTACACCAAATATTACAGATTTTAACAAATACGAACAAAAACGTCAAAATTAGCACAGAAATAGTACTATATAGCATTTTAGACACATTCTAGATAGTTTATCAGCTAAAAAAAGTTAATTTTGGGGTAAGTTACCCTTTAAGCGGAAAAACACTATCCAGCCATTGTTATAGTAGTTTATATACTTTATGAGTAAAGCCAACAGCTCTTTCCAAACACTTTTCTCCTTCTCTCCTCCTTTCCTCCGCAAGCAGCACTGTTCTAAGGTCTAAGGAGATTCAAGAAATCAGATAAAGGAAGATATCAGTTGAATTTGAGTGTTAAAACAGAATAAAAGCATTTTTGCAGCATAAAATATATCTTTAAAGTTTTCTTGAAACTAATATTAAAATCTTGTCTCATCTCGCAAAACTCAGTACTAACCCTAACTTTAATTTTAGATATGTGAATTTAAGACTTTTTAAGGCCTTAATTCAAGATGTGTGAATTTAAGACTTTTTAAGGACCGCGGACACCCCGAATAATGTTGGGGAAAACACACTTTACTTGAGTACAATATTTTTTTTGGATACAAACAAAAATGTTTTCACTGTCACACTTAATATCAATTTTTGGAACAGTTTATGTATTAACTACACACTCCTCCCAACCATAAAACAAGTAACACGATGTTGGTATCTTTCTATTTTCAGAAGTGACAATTAGTTTTGAGAAAGTACAAGTAGATGTTTGAACTGAACCTTGTGAGAAGATGTAAAAAAACAAAACCTAACCTGTGGAGCGCACTGGTAGATTTTGTACTTTAATTCCAAAGCTTCGACGTGGCTCTTCACAATCTAGGATCATGGAAGACTGATGAGGAGCGTTCGCAGCTGAGGACTGAATGGAGCGCGCCCGTGAACCATCACTTGAGCTGCTGTTTGAGTCGCTGTTGAGGAAAAATAAAAACATGAGCACACACAAAACAAATCAGGTATTGGTCAGTTTTTATTAACACTAATACATTTTCTAGGAATGCTCGTTATGGAAACACAAACCACGTCATACCTGCCGCTGCCTGTGCTGCTGGTGCTGCTGACAGAGTCAGAGCTTGAAGATCTACTGTGAGATCGCGATCTTGGGCCTCTCCCAGGAGATAAGGGTGTTCTTTTGGGGGAATGAGGCGTTTTGGAGGTCTGCCCTGTGGTCCGTTGAGGTGACGGCTGCCTTGACTGCGAAGAATGAGATGATCTGCTTCGTCTGTGATGATAGGTTCGATCGGCACGTCGCCCTCTGTCATCTCTGTACAGGTCACGTCGTGTTGAGTTAGTAAGAGTAAACGGGTCTCGTATTCTAGAGTCAAAATGTGGGTCTGATGCCTCAAAACTTCCTCCAATGGCACTGCTTCCTGGGCCAGCAGTTGCAAACACGGAGCGGTCACGGTAATAATCGGCATTGTAGTGACGCTGTCTGTCAAACGTCCCGCTGCGGTCATGGTGTCCATAAGGGCTGTGATCATATGCACGTTCACGGCTTTCTGAACTACTGTAAATTAAAAACATGGTAGACACATTTTACAAACAAAAGGTTAGATCATTTAAGACTTCATTACCCAGATATAACAAAACCAATCAGCAAAAATGTAACAAGAACTGCCAGATGCAATTTTAAATTCTGACTAAATCAGACTACATGTTGCAGTGTCTGCAGTTCTTGTGTCAAATCTATTTCAGCCGAATCCATCATCTCTTAGCAGTTTTTAAAATTATAACACTAACAGTGGCCTTCAAAGCATGTGCTTAACTAATGTTTTCAAGATTAAAATGAGAAAAATACAAGTTTTGCTTGGATGTTCCCCCTGCTCAATTGGAAAACTCAAGCAGTATGCCATAATTATACAATTAAACAGCATAATCTAGCAAACAATGACAAGCAATCCATTTACTGGCACTGCTTTTATACATCTACATGGATCCACTGTAATTAAAAACTAAATTAAAGACAGACAAATCTACTGAAAGTTCAAAATACATTTAAATGTTCATTTTTGAGGAACAAAACTATTGATAAATTTTCTTTTCCTCTTATAGCATAAACTCAAACTGTCACAGGAGAAAGGGCTGTTTTAAGACTTTTACAGTCATCACAACCCTTTTCACTAACAGAAAAACAAAAGCACCAAGCATTCCTCAGCTTATTTAATTAATTTCAAATTTCACTGTTCATGAACTGGTGCAGACATGACAAATATAATGAAACATTTCTCTCATAATTCTGTATTTTTCTTTGATGAATGTCAAAATATAATCAATTAAAATGTGATGCATGCAGTTCAGAATAATGCACATAATGTAAATGTACTTTGTAGAACTTATATGTAATTCTGGGGAAAAACAACTTTTATACATTATTGAGGAAAAAAATAATTACAAAGATTGCACACCAATTAACCAGAGGTATTAAATTTAAAAGTTGATATTTGTCATCTCTAGCACCAATATAGCTACTATTACATAAAGCACTAGAGAAGCTGAGAAAAACAAATAAATAAATGCATAGGCCAGAGCAATACCAACCTTTTAGAAAAGAAGTTAAAGAAACTAATCCGAATAAAATCTAGGTGATCAGAATGTGTGAGCCCAATTGAAGAAACCAGGGATTAAAAAAAAACTTTAAAAAAAAATCAACTGATTTAATAAAAAAAAAGAAAAAAATACTGCGCTCCTCTTTCACGACATCTTCACATACTGAGAATCACGCCAGTATCGAGGTGTAATCCATGGTTTGACGTTTAGCTACTTACATTTCTTCAAATGAATTAAAAAAAAAAAAATACTTTAGAAATTAATTCCTGATAAATCCCAGAGCAGCTTGGGGAAAAGTACATGAACAGAAAAAAAAAAACAATGAACTGAAGTTTTCAGTATATTCCAAGTCAGATTATTAAAAATACTGAGGCCTGCCATGAAGATACATCCAAACACATCTGTCTCAGTGGTATGAGGAAGTAATATGTCCCAAAAATAGAGCATTATGTTGGAAAAATAGGTTTAAGAAAAAGTATTCCACTGGTTAACATCTGATGATAACATCACACAGGCTGGAAGACCCAGGTACGTCACATTAAATCCCCATGGACTCTTGACATTGTGTAACTCCAATATGGTGTTTCCTCAAAATCTTCTTTACTTTGCAGTATTTCATCAGGGTATACTCCTTTGTTTAGTCTAATGCAGCTGGAAACCTCTTCTCCTCACTCACGCAGATACATCCACACCTCAGTAATCCAAATAAACGAAAGCTGCGTTTATCCACAGTAGGATCCACATCACTACATCCAGCGTAATATTGCATAAATCCAGGTGGTTGCAACTCTTTAAGGCATTCTTCACATGTCTTCATGGTCATCAACTCCAAAACAATAGTAGTTCCACAAACTTTGGAAGTTAGTCGTCTGGACAGCGGATGTTCTGGCAAAGTTTTCTTTAAATTCCATATTTGGGATAAAGAATCAATAATAAGTAGTTACCTTAGTTCTAAAATCACATATGTTGGAGCATATGCGCCAAAGCAGTCTTTCTGGGATGTGCAACAATTTAAACACCTTCCATCTAATTGGTCAAAACTTAAAATCCAGAATGAGTGGTATTCGTAGATGTCCAACAATCAGCGCTCACCATACCGGAACAAAAAATGACTAAGTGATGTGCACAAATTCCTCTGAGACAAAGTACATCCGTTTTAAAATAGATTTACTTCCACCTTCAAGCGATTCCAAACAAAAATTCAGGTTACATTCCACGTTGAATAAAAAAAATATACATCCAGAGCTCTTCAAAAGTAGTTTCCCACACGATAAATCCACAACTCAACGGGATATTCCTTACAAATGTAATATCCAAATCAGATGTATAAACTTTGAAATGCAGTTAGCAAATGATAGTGTTGTTAATTTACATAAATTCCATGGGCAAGGCGAGTCACGTAAGATGAAGAGTGGAGCAATCCCTAAATTACCTCTGTGTAACCCTTTGAGGTATCAATCCCTGCTGGATAACCCCATTAATGTGTTTTAGGCTTTACACCTATGTGGTACCTAGAATGCCCTGGACTTTAGAGAGGGGCACCGTGTCCACTTACCCATCTATTCTCCGTTCATAACGTCCCTCTCGAGTGTGCAGGGATACAGGTGGGCCAAACACTGGACCAACTGTTCCCCTAGAAAATCCTGTAACGTCTCGACTGCTTGAAGGGGAGCTGTCTTCAAGTCCCCGCACAGCACTAGGGACCGACCCAGGCTCATTGTAGTCAGTCCGAAGGTCTCTGTCTCCCATCTTGTTGACAGCATTATGAGCCTTCTGTGCACTTTTGATGTCCACAAAATCTACAAAGGCTGCAACACCCCCTTCTGACCCTCGCTTTCGCAGAACTTTAACACTCTCCACACGGCCATACCTAGGAGGGAATCAAAATGAAAATAATGAGAGAAAAAAACAGATAACACTCTGAGCACATACTCCTTTGAGCGCAGAAGTCTGAACTTTAGATAAACGAGATACTGAAAATGCTGACCACCATAGTGACTGAATTGTAAGCAACTATTATATAAAGTGTGCTTAGTGTTGTGTGCTTTTCAAATATTAGAAGGTTTCCAAACAAAGTTCCGTGCACCAACTTGGTGCTGCACTGACGTAGTTATCAAATTCCCCCTATTAAATGCAAAACTGTGCTTTGTAACAAACTCAAAGCACTATTAAATACGTCAAATAAAGCACATCTGATGAAACGCGGATATACATACTGCAATGTTTGGTGTTTTAGATAAATTGATGACGATTCAAATGGCCTCTCCATTAGACCGAAAATGATTTAAAAGATAAATAGCGTCAAAGATTTATTTTACCCTGGTCTTAGATTTATTTAAAAAAACTGGGTTGCAACTAAAAAGAGCCATCATTAATGATATTTCAGTAATAGCAACTGAAGTACCTCAACAACATGCTAAATTTGGTCACGAAAGAGTTTAGAGTTGGATTTTGTTTTTTGGTTTTCAATATTTTTATATACAGAGTCGATAATATGCATCAAATGTCAAATGTTTCTTATGACCAATTAAACTTAAGTTAGCTAATGATTTTGCTCTGCGTTATAGTTGACGCTGGCTTGTACAGATCACGAAAAACCTGTCGACTTCCCACAAAATGGTTGGCTGGGTGGTAGCTCGGTGGCTAGCAAACCCAGCTAACTACCTACTGACGTTGGGAAAAGTTAGCGGAAGAAAATTATTTATCTGCGTTCGCGTTAAGGTTTTGCAGTTTCGTGGGTTTTTCTTTGACATGTAACGATTCGCTGTAATTGAGCGCATGCACAACACGATGAAGCCCCGGTTGGTGAAACTTAAAAAAATGCTAATGTTAGCAGAGTTAGCAGTGACAGCAGGCTCGCCCTCGTACTGCAGCCAGCGCGCGCGGCTTCACAAACATAGGTTCTCTCTTGCGTAACCTACCTTTTGAAGTGCTCCACAATCTTCTCCTCGCGAACGTGTTCGGGTAAATTTCCCACCCAGAGGTGTCTGGTTTCCCGAACCATCTTGCGATTTTCTGTCCCCGTTCAAACACATATGATCTGGCACGTTTTCTAATCCCTGCCGGTCGGAGGTCCGCCTGAACAAAATGACCGACGGGTTGATTCCGTGAACGATCTGGGCCTGATAGCCTGCTGCTGCTCCCCGTTTAGCTTTTAGCTACGGCGTTCTCGATCCAAGCTCGTGAACGCGGGTCAGGCTCGCTCCTGGTGGTTTCGGGTACGCGAGATGCGCCCTGCACGCGCACCACTAAGGACACGTGACCCTGAAATCTTTGTTGGCAACCTCACGAGGAAGAAGTTTACCCAAGAAATGATAAAACGCAGCAATACTGGTATGCAACAATGCGGAAGTAGTCTGACCTGAAAGTACAAAGAGTAGGATTTTTATTCTGTTTAGTAGTCTATTTCAGTTTCTGAATTATGTGTCTGGTTCAGAAGCATCAGAACAGAACCACTACATCCGAGCTGTCAGTCTAAATAAGGCACTGTTCAGATTTTGCACTAACATTTGTATTGTTTAAACCGATTGCAAGTGGTCAGAGCTGATTGTTAGGTAATGCACTTTTACATACCTTTGGGATCAGTTGTCAATTATCTGCTCTGTATGCAAATACAGACCCCCTTCATTCAGTGGACTGTCAAATGTGATAGAACTGGTGTTTTTATAAAAATCACATAGACATCTGAACTAGACTTAGCAGAAAAAGTAAGGAAATTTGTGTTTGATAGATTGTTTCTTTGTTGTAACAATGCTTCTTGGCATTAAATCTTATAGCATTGGAAAACCTGTTATATTCCCTTTGAAATTCTTGAAGTCAGCTTGATGTCATCCCGATTTCAACATCCATTTTTTGTGGGGGGAAACTGTGCTATTAAGATAAACTGTTTTTAGCTAGTAATGTAAAATATTTTGTATGTTTCACATACATTTATGTAGATAGGAGTTTTGTATGCAACCTGATGCACAACAGCAGTATGTATGAACGATTCACGTGACGGTTTTAAAGCACTGTGGCTGGAAAGACAAAGCCTCTGAACCTTTGTTACAAATTGTGTCAAAAGTAGAGACTTTAAACTATAAATCAATTTTTAAACTGTCAATAGGCCAAGTAAAACCGGAGTTACCATAAATAGTATACATCACTTTTTAAAATGAAAACCTATTTGAAGCGCGTTGCAGCTGCAGGCAGCAGAAAACACAGTAATCTCATGGAAAAAACACAGCAGTCTCATCTTTCTCTTAAACAGAAAAAAAATATAAACCCCACAATCTCCTTTCTGACAGAGGCCCAAAGTAATCTGAGAAGTAAAAATATCTACAGGAAGAAGAAAATAAAAATATGCAAAAGTTGAATGGAGTTTTCAGTGATGGAAAGACGGCCAGAGCAGGACTGAATAATTAGATCTGTGACATTTAAAATGTTTGGATTTTATAGTTACAGAATAAAATGTCACACAAACATTTATTAAAAATATTCACAAGTCAAAGAAGTCATCTCTAGTGCCCTCAGTCTGGACTTAAAGTTAAAAGTTAACTTCCAGTTAACTTGTTTTGAGCTTCTATGCTCTAAGATGACAATTCTCACCCCCACAAAACAAGATTTATCAGAGACTACCTCCAGAATTTGGAAGTGGAGAAGATGGAATGGCCTTCCAGAAGTCCTGTCCTCAGCCCCATTGAACACCTGTGGAATCAGCTTAGACGTGCTGTTTTTGCTAGAGTGACCCAACACAACCACGTTGTCTGACTTATGACAAATGTTGGTTGAAGAATACAATGTCTTCCCACATCAGTGTGTGACCAGCATGAAGAGGAGGTGCCAGGCTGTTCTGGCTGTGTATGGTTCTTCCACACTCTACTGAGGCTCCTGTCTGTTAAATGAATAAATCTTGGGAATAAAGCATTGTTACAACAAACAAATAATCTACAAACACTAATTTACTTACTTTTTGTGATAACTTTATGTTGTTATTAGGTTGACACGGTTCAGAGTTATTTTTTTTCTCTGATGTTTCACACCAGCCTGCATCTCTCTAGGATGCTGATTACTAGTCTATAGCTGTCTTAAATGCTTTCAGACAAACACCATGAAACTGGTTTATAAACTTCTTCATAATGGTTTGATTGATTTACCAGCTCACACTGGTTACCTAAACCAAACCAATTCTCACTGTCTTTTAAAAAAGACATATAAAACTACATACAAAGAACTGAGCTGTCGTTATGCTATGACTCAACTGAGGGATTTGTGGCCTTGGCTCAAAATTATGGGTTGAACAAAGAAACTAACAAAGGAGAATCATAAATTCAGGACAGTGATGCAACAAAATCAAAGCTTTGGCTGCATCTGGTTCCATTAATAGCTTACAGCATCGCTCCACACGATGGATCAAAAACACAAACAGAAAAACACTTAATTTTTAGACAATGATTTTATACATGTTTTTCAGTACACACATTTAATTCTGTAAGTATTTTGAGAAATATATATACATTTTAAAATAGTTGGAATGTAAATATATGGTCAATAGTAGAAGATTTCCATGATAAAAGAAAATATTAATCTGGCAGCTTTTCTTGATTTATGGTTTGTTGCATAGATATGACTGAAATACTTTTATACTGTTTGTGCAACTTGTTCTGTTACTTGTTGAAATTTGATAAAATTTACATTATATTATTATATTTCTTAAACTTTCTTTAATAAGGTCAAGCATACCAGTTGAGATGTTCATCGTAAAGCCAGTTGCATAAATATGTTTTTTTTTGAGTGCAAAATTATCAGGTTCAAAGCAGAATCATTATGTGAAGATAATAAACATTCCATTGGAAAAAGTGTTATGACGTTTGGAAATGCACAGTCTCTTGTTGTGTTGAACAGGTCCGAGTCTTGTTACTGCTGCCCAGAAACCAAGTTCAGGTGACAAGCTTTGCAGAGCATTTTCCCGTCGTAAGGGTAGCAGCCGCGCTCGTTTGGTTCAGGGGAAAGCTGGATGACACAGACCTGCCGACGAGAGGGAAGAGTTTAAAAACGGCAGGTGATGACTGTATCTGAGGGCTTTTTTAAAGTAGGCTGCACAGTGAATGCTTACCTCACACCTGTAGCAGTTCTCATGGTAAGAACGCCCAAAACACTCAACAGTGTAGCTGTCAGTGCCATCTTCTTTTGGAATAATGAGCTGGCTACAGGAGCTACACTTTGGTGCATATTTCCTTTAATACATACAGTTATCAAGAAGACAAAAAGTTAAGAAATTTGTTGTATTTTGGATTTTCTAAGCTTAGAAAATGCATTCATAAAACAGTTTTTTTTCCTTTGAGATAATCGATTGCTGTCGTACTTGTAGTAGTCCTGGAGGCAGTAAACTTCTCCAACTTCCCCCTGAGCAAACGTCTGCTCTCCAATCTGCTGTTTGCATGTTTTGCAGGTGAAACAGGAGAGATGGTACGCTCGCTCCAGTGCACGGATTATCTGATCTGTGATAGCCTCCCCACAAGCCCAGCACAGCTCCAAACTAGCCTGAAATGTACAAAACAGATGGTGGTTCATTGGATTTATGGGACTTCTGTTCAGATTTCTGACTTTTTAATTGTTTTTACTTTAAATCTGTTCACAGATAACCACAAGTTAGTTAATCCAGCAGTTAAAAGATAATTTGATGTTACCAGATTTAAAGGTTTCTCTTTATTCTGAACATTTTTTAAATTCACTGAGTAAAAGTTTTTTTTGAAAACACAACTAAAGCAACAAAATACATTTGTTGATCTCATTAAATGTGCAAAAGTCTTAAACTTCTCACTAATGTCTTTTTTTCTCTCCATAGAGCCAGATGTTTTAGAAAATTTTAAGGTGTTATAGGTGGATAAAAGGGTCTTCCAGTTTCTCTTTGGAAGTTTTTCATTGAACTTTATTTGCTTTTACACCAATTTTCTGTGCAGTTTATAGACCTGGCTATAAATATTGTGCAGTGTGTAATTTAAAAATAAAGAAAAGTGGATGAGATGTGCTTAAAATAACTGTCTACAATTATATTAGAGGAACGGTTTCTGAAAGTCATGTCTAGAGGAAACTGGAAAATAAAATATCCAGCAAAGATCTGATTTAGGTTTAGGATTTGAGAATACTTGGGGCTAAATGTGTGTGTGTAAAACTGTTTGGTTTTGGTTTTAACAGAGCACTGGTTTATCTTTTTAGTTCTGGTGCCTTTTTTAAAGACTGAACAATTCATTGCTCAGAGTTAAGTGTTTAACAAATAAAACAGTCCTCTAAAAATGCACAGATTTGTGTTTTATCATGAGAATCCCACTTCAGACGTCTAAAGATAGTTTGTTCTTTTAAAAGTTTTTTTGTATTTAAGGATTTGTTATCAGTGTTGTTGTTGTTTTTTTCCAGATCTACCTGATAGCAGCTTTCACAAAGTGGGATCCCGGCCTTGTTGTAGTACTTTTTCCCAGCCAGGGGGATGTGACAAGATCTGCACTGGAAGCAGCCTTCGTGGTAAGTCCTGTTCAAGGCCTCTAGCACAGGTTCAGACAGAGCCACAGGTTTCCGACAGAAGCCGCACACGTCTGCAGCGAATATCATCAGATGTTTATGCAGGTTGTTATTTGATCAGGATAAAACAGTGTGGGTAGAGATGCTGCTACCTTTGCTCTGTGCTGGCATCTCTTGGCCGTTTTTGTGAATCTCGCAGATTTCTTCACTTTGGGTTGATCCATTAGATGGTGTGCATGTTTCAACCTAAGTGTGCGTGTAAAACAAAGAAAAATTAGGTTTAAGTTCAGGAACCACAAAGACAACTAGTGACTGATTTTTGGTAAAAAAAACAACAACAAAAAAAAGCAAAAACGCAGAGAGTAATTAAAAACAGATATTTAAGTTTTGATTTAGAAAAATGTTGATGAAATGACTTAAAATGAGTTTTTATCAGGGAAGTGGTGAGTTTTTGGTCTAAAAATGTTGACTCATAAATGTGGAAGAGGGTCTTAGAGAGCATAATAAACTGTATAAAGTCTAAAACTGCAGAAACAATAAAAAAAATGACGCCGAGCAGTGAAAACAATAGACTTCCTGTTCCAGCTTAGCCCTTTTTTCCTAAAGTTTGTTAACCTGTTTTGAGATTGGACTTCGATGGAACAAAACGTTTCTTATTCATACAACCAGTTTTTGGAAGGTGCTCTGTTAGAGAAAAGTTGGAAAACCTTTTTGTTGCTGATTGGATGCCGATTTGGGCTCTGCGGATGGAGTGATGAAGGAGGTGGTGGAAGTGATGATTCTTCAGAGAGCTTTCCTTTCAGAGATGCAGGAAGTTCATCAGGAGGAGGGAAGAGCTCTGCTTTGAAGAGAAAAAAAATACTTTAAATTGATCAAATTTAGACTGAGATCAATAAAAACAACAAAGAAGGCACAGCTTTACTATATATTACACGTGTATCTGCCATACTTTTAAAGAAAAGAGTAACAAAAAAGTGTAACACTACATGTTTTAAACAATTTAGCAATCTCTCCTGGTTAGACCTGACAGGTTCAAGTGTGACACTAAAAGCAACATATTTTATTAATTTCTGTTCCTGGTGTGTTGTGGTTTTAATGCGAGGCTGAAATAAGCTCACGTTTTTTTAAATCCACCTCATTTTCAGCCTTTTTTTCCCCCCTTTTACTTTCTGCATTAACCACCGCTCACTTTTCAAACATCAGCTGATATGTGATTGCACACAGCTCCCCCTGCAGCCACAGGTACAAAAATGTTTTCAAAAACTAGATTTTGTATCATTTACAGAAATCTAATAATGGTCTGGAAAAAAATAATCAGATCCAGTTTGTCTGTAGGGAGAACAATAAAAGACAGGGTTTGAATGTAAATTAAAGAGGAGTGACCCCCAACCGGGGGGGTGATGAAACCCAGCTGGACTGTAAAGACTGAAGTTTGCCTAGAGTGCATTTTAAAAACAAATTTAATCATAAATACCCGGAGAGTTCCTCTGTTTCTGATCTTCTCGCAGCTTTGCTTTGGTGGATCCAGTTTGAACAAGTTTGGAGCTCTGAGGGTCTGACACTGGGGTCCCAGGAGTCCAGTTCTTGCTGTTTGCAGAGCTGCGGGCGTCAGAGGACGACTGGTCGTGTTTCGTGGGTGTGTGGACAGGTACACTGTCACCTTGGCTGACTCTCTTCTCCCTGCCGGAGGCACTGTGGGCCTGGAGGGCAGGTTGCTGCTGGGTCACCGTGGCTCGATGAGGAGAAGCCAGGGTGATGAAGACGGAGGACACCATCCTCTTTGGGCTAGCTGCCGATGCCATGGTGGTACGAAACCTTCGTAGACAAGCACAGAACAACGTTTACAACTCAACCCTGGAACTGAAATGATCTCAGTAATAAAAATACTGATAGCGAGTTATAAATTTCATTCTTATCTCAACAGTCCAGTTTCTGGCACTCCTAGGCATGCTGGTTTCAGATTTAAAAGGCACAGATCTAAACAACCTGTTTCCTTTAAAGCCACTCACTCCCTGTATGAGCTGCCCCTACATACCTGAAACAAAAGTCTCTCTCTCTCTTTTCTTCTGCCTTCTGAGAGAAGGCTTCACTCCGGTGGAGAGGGGCGACTATCTGCAAAGCAAAGCCACTCCTTTTTCCTTCTCTATCTCCCCTCCCTCAGCTCGCTTGTCCGCCGACCCCTCCTCCTTCTCTGGCTGAATGACAATACAGCGTCCCTCCTGACCATAAAAAGTGAACAGCTAATCTCTGGCAAAAGTGCAGTAAAAAAAAAAAAAGTAAAGTCATGACACATTCATCCACTATGAAAACTTGGCAATCCCTGAAATGCGCATGCACCTACACGTACTCACACAAACAACACACCCTCACTGAGTTGTGCAATAAAGCTGTGCAGTCACAGCAAAAAGGAGCAAAGTTGGTCTTTTTTTTCACAATCGCAGAGTCATAAAGGTTTTTCACCTTGATGTGGACAAGCAGAGACGGCTCCCGTTTCTAAACCTCTCTGCATGCCAGCATGATGTGACTGTACCTGCCTCCCTTCAGCTCCAACCTCAAACCTTTTCTCTTTTTTTTCTGCAGCGTATTGTTCTGTAAAAAAACTCACTTTCCCTTTACCTCCCTCACTGGGTCTGCCTCCTTTTTTTCTTCTCTCTCTTTCCTTCTTCCCTTCCCCCACATTATATCAACTTTAGCCTTGACTCACTATCAGTAATCTTGTGGCATTAGCTCCATTTGGGCCCCACAGATGCGAGCAGGCAGTGTGGTTACAGTGGACCTCTCAGCCTCTTCTTCTGGTGCAGTTTCGGCTTCAGGAGCAGCTTCTCTGGGATTTGTGAAAGAGGAGATCTTAGGTGGGAGCTCTGGAAGAAGAAGAAAAAGTTGCTTTGTTGTGCAAAAACTAAAATCTCCTCTCCGTCCCCTCCGAAGTGAAAGATGAGGTTAGAGGAAGAAACGAGACGCATGTGGGTCAGAGTGAGCAGAGAGGGTTAACAGGAGATGAGGAGAGTGATGGGGGTCTCTGTTGTTCCAGCTCCGTGGAAAGGAATGCTGCGGTGATGTCACGGCTGCAGGAAGGAGCATGCCCACGAATGATACAATCCCAGGACCACCGCACTTCACCCCTCCACCCCCCTCAAAGCCAAAATCCCCATTAAACCCTGTGAACCTCTTCAGTTCCACATGACTTTTCACTGAGGAAGAATGAGGAAGAAAAAACACAACAGATGGGAAATTAAACCAAATGAGGAGGATGGAGAATGAGTTCTTATAAGTAAACTGAAACATCTTTCCTTTTTTTAGTGCTTTTTTCAACACCACTACATACCAGGAAAGCAGAAGATTCCTAGATTAGTTTTTGTTTTGCTTCTATAAAAAATGTAGATCCCACGGTTTTCTTTCTCAACATCAATAAAATAAAAATAAAACACTTTTATGTTCTGTTAGCAAAACTCCACATTTATGGCTTTTTTTAAATCAAGATTTGCTGTTTGAAAGCAACAACTGTGTTAATTTCATCTCTATAACACGAACCAGATCAAATCTCCAATCCCCCAACTCAGATTACCAGATTGTAGCTGAGGTCAGTCGGTTGTGGCAGCCATCTTGATTTGGACGGACTCCAAAATAACTTTAAAAAAAGGTTGTGTTAAAATGTGCTTTGTGGGTTATGACATGTTTTGCTAACAGAAAGATTTTGTGGCAAAGTTTTAAACAAAGATCTCATCAGTCGCCGATGACTTTCAGATACTACCACATAAGTTTTAGCTTAAAATCCATAAAACTGTCAAAGTTAGACCCATTCTTGTGTTGGATGAGGTCAGTTAGCTGTGGCGGCCATGTTGGATCAGCAGATGTTCATCCAATGATCATTCTTTCAGAGTTTCATTAGAAGCTGTTTCTGTAGTTCATGAGATTATTTGCTAACAGACAAACATGAACACAGACATCAAACAATTTTTGTTAAAAATAGATCAGTTTTGTTTTAGTTTATGTTCTTAGTTCCTTTTCTGATTTCTGTAAAAATAAGAGCAATAATGTCATTTAGTTAGTTTAGTTTGTTGTTTGCTTTAGTTTTCTTGAAATGTTTTATTTTATTTCAGGAGTTCTGTTCAGTTTTTTTAAGATTTTTGTTTCTTTGGTTCATATTTTTCTGAAGTTCTCATCCTGTCGAGACATTTATTTTGTCTCTCAGATAAATAACTATCTTTATCTTTTTAAATTTTGCCATTTTGAACAGGACTCCTTAAAATAAAAGTTCTTGGTACCAGCATTCATCCTGAGTGATCTGATTGAACAGCAATAAATTCAGACGGACTGAGGACAGTGTCGCTCAGTGAAACCTTTCTTAGTTAAATACAAGGCAAATAAAATGAACCTTTTTTCACTTGAACTCGTGTTAATAAGTAAAACTGGTGGAGCCTCCATAATTGGTTGCAAACATACCTACAGTGTCCTCTCGTGGCTCTAGTGATAAACATCTAAGAAATGTGTTTAAAGCAAAAATCATCAAGAAACCTTTTTTAAAGAATGCTTTATTTAAAATAATTACATTTTTAATTGTTCACCTCATATGGAAAACAAATTTACACATAGTTACTTCTTGATTTGGTTAATACAAGGCATCACAGCATGAATTAATCACTTTGAATTTATCACAAAAATATTCTTTTATTATCAGGAGTCTTTGCTCTTCTTGGTTCAGATGAGTCACTGGACCATCGACCGTCATCTGATAATGTTCTGGTCTTTGTGTTGTGGTTGGACCTCTTTTCATTTTTGCTGGAGCTCGTCTCTTCTTCTTCCTAAAACAGAATCAATATAATGAGTTGTTTACAAATCCAATAAAGCGGGGGGGGGGGGGGGGGGGGGG
>JARVGW010000682.1:17380531-17408693 GCA_031762495.1 Anablepsoides rubrolineatus
TTTTTGATCTGAGTTTGTTTTACAGAATGAAATGTCTGAATGAGTGCTCATCTAAGACTGGTGATTCCATACTTTTTGTTGTACAAGATATTCCCTACTTTATATTCTTAAACAGTAGTTCTTTTATGATTGGTCCAAAATAGTTGGAATTTACTTAAAAGGAATAAAAAAAACCTAAAAGTTTGCTAAATTTATTTGATGGAAAGAAAAAAAAACAATTTTCTAATTGTATGACATAAGCATGTTTCCAAATTTGTAATTAAATCTTCTGTTCTGCAAGTTGGTTATATTTTAAAAGAATAGTTCAGATTTTTTAGATGAAGCTCTGTGGAATGACCAAAAACAGTTATTGTCCTTGTTTTAGGAAACTCTTTGAAACTCCGTTCAGAAGATTAGAAATTTCTAGAGAAGTAACCAGATTGACACTATCAGTATATTGTCAAACAATTTCAGAACAGACCATGAAAAAAACTATTTTTAACCCTTTTACACTGCTGTCAAGTTTGCATTAGTTATTTACATTGAGTTCTATGACTACTTGAACATGCAAACTGCAGCAGCTGCTAGGAGTATCACCAATGATCCAGAAAGCTTTAGCTTTGGTTCTTCTTCTACTATAATAACCATGTAATGTGAAACTAATGAAAACTTAAAGGGTACTGCACGAACCACATTATGTTTGAAATCTGAGTTGTTTTAAGTCGACAGAAATCTACTTCAGGCTGTTAGCTCGCTAATCTGGTCACATTTTTCCCAGAGTTAAGACATTAATTATAAATTGTTTTCATTTCCCACACAACCAGGCTTCAAAAGATCTAACTTAAAGCAACAAACGCAAAAACTTTAAGACTTCGACTGAGCAGACATGGAGGTCTTTATTGTTCAACTATGTTTATAGTACAGTGCCACATCTCTGAGCCACTGTGGCCCCCGACACATTAGTCAACAACTTTATACTGCCACCGTGTACACACAAATACACACACGCACTCACGCCGTCTTCAATGTAAACATTGCAGGCTTAAAGAGTTATGGAAAAAGCAAGGTAGTTATTAAACATTTTGCTCTTTCAGTTTCTCTTTTTAAAAGTTCTGAGGGGGTAAAACACACAAAAGATGTTTTTTGTTTGGATGCTCACCATTTGGGGAATAACAAAACTAGTCCATTTCCCTCTTTTCACTAGTCACAAACATACGCACACACAGACATGGTTCTCATTCAGGCAAAGGTTTTATCAAAGTGTAGTTAAAGTGTTTTGGAACGCTTGCGGTAGGCAGAAGGGACAATAGTGAATTTCTTAAGTGAAACATCTAGCAACAATAATGTTTTTTTTTCATAGTCCTTCCTACAGGAAAAAGGCCTTGTGTGTACAGTAAGTTCCCTTATTTTGTCACAGGATGGAGCATTCCTGTTCCCTGCCTGAAGTTGCATTACCTTTTAGCACGCACAAAGTACAAGGCGTTGGTTTTAGGGTAGTACTTTGCATTTTGTTTTTTGTCCATGAGACCCCCAAAAATGATGAGCTCTCCTCTGCCCTGTACCACAGTGTGAAGGCTGGTCTCCGGAGGTCCCGTGACCGCGGCAGGAGTCCCGTTACCGTAAACCTTCCAGGACACGACCCCACAGGATTTGGCCCGGGACACGTCCAACACGTACATCTGCATGGGCTTACAGTTCAGAGACTGGTACAGGGGCTTCCCTACATTCAGACTCTGAGGTGGGTGATGACCCAGGCGCCGTGCTATAGGCGGGATAGCATGTCCATCAGCTTGTGGGGGGCTGGAGGAGGATGAAGGAGGCGTTCCTCCTCCCCCGCCACTGCCTCCTGCAGGAGAAGCCCCCTGTGTCTGAAGGGAAGACGACGACGAAGGTAAAGGTGGGGAAACTTTGTTTTTCACTGCCTCCAGCCCTCGCCGTAGGGCGGCGGGGGACACTGCTCCGGGGGGTGTGCATGGGGAGCTTGAGGGAGGCGTGTGCAGGCCGTTGGTGCTTGGAACCTCGGGGTGATGGATGGCAGAGGGGGGAGACTCCCAACCATAGTCTGTGGAACCAGGAAGGTGAGGACGAGAGGGGGGAGACCCTCCCTGAGCCGGGCTTGTCCGAGGAGAAGGAGACGATCCATTTATCAGGGGAGGAAGTGGAGGAAGAGGAGGGCTGTCTGGGCCTTGTGAAGGGGATGGCTGTTGGGATGAAGATGGACTCCCATCTCTGGCCCCTCCTCTAGCTGAGGGCCGAGGTCTCAGTGTCCCCCATCGACCGTTTACACATGGGGCCTCTTCAGCGGCTCCCAAGACAACACCCGCAGCGCCGCTTCGAATGGGAGACTGAGAGCGCAGGGAGGGCGGCTCGGGGCCCAAGGGGGCAGGTGTGGCACTTATCGGAGAGGGTCGAGAATTAAGACTTGGGCTGAGCGGCGCGCGGCCTGATGGAGCCTGTGAGAAAACCACGACACACTGGCCCACCTAGGAGCACAAGAGCATGTTTAGAAAACAAATCATAGAAAACAGAACAGAATAAAGAACTGTGTGAAAAACTTACCCTGCACGCTGGGTGACACCATAACTCAGGAGCTCCATGTTCCTCGTTCTCCACCTGCAGCTGCTGCCACCGCCATGTTGGGCTGTCCATGTGGAGGAGCCACGCATCTTTCAGGAGCTTTTAAATCAGACAGAAAAAAGATTTAAGCTATGTTCCTTTCTTATTTTCCACAAGGTTTGTGATATGTTCAAAAGACATTAGACATCTAAGTGATAATAATACGTACTGCATTAGGGCCTCCGCAGCCTCCCAAGATGAGCAAAGTCTTATCATCAATAACGATCTAAGAGGGGAAAAAAACATGCTATTTCTTTTCACACAAATAATACTATTTCAAACAAGAACTGATAAATCTTCAGTTTAAAAACTGAAACCTTCTTACTTGAGACTGGCCTCCTCGTGGGTGGGGTGATGGACCTGATATTTGTGGTTTGGACCAGGACCACTGCTCCAGATCCAATACCCAGACTTCATTACTCCTGTTAAAAAATAATAAAACAAAACATGAACATCACTACAAAAGTTCTCTTTCACTGAAGCTATGTTCACACAAAAACCTAATTTCCTACTTTGCACGCAGCTTTTTGTCTGTATGTTTTAGTTTTCACTAAACTTTCACTAACTTTTCAGTAAAGAGTTTATTACAGCCCTGGCAACGAAGTTTAAGAATTAAAGTTTAAAGTAAATCTATTTGCAATATCTTTAGTTTGATTTGAATTATGGGGAAAAAAAACACAAACTAGGGGCTTTTTAATTGCCTTGTAGAATCCAATCAACAGCTTTTAGTTGTTCTGTTTTATTTTGATCTATTTTCTCGTTTCACATGCTCTATTTTGGATTTGTATGATGAGTTAGGATCAGTTTGAAATAAACTGTACATACATTTGACGTGCTCCTAAAGAGCCACCAAACACCACCATGGTGTTCCCGATTACAGACGACGAGTGGCCAGCCATTGGTGGAGGTCCGTGTGTTGTTACTATACAGTTCCACCTGAGCACAGGAGCAATAATGATAAGAAGTTATAATGAAGTTTCAATGTTTCATATAGTTTGTCTCAGCTACACCCTCTGAACCACTGAAGTCCATCTCACCAGTTCTTTGATGGTGAATAGGTGTGGATTTCATCAAAAAACCTTTCTGGTTGGTGCAGAGGGTAAGGGCTGGGCCGCGTCCATCCACCAAACAGCACTAACAGATCTTTGTGCATCACTAGAGTCGCTCCAGCTTTGGGAGATGGATAGGAGCCTGTAGAACATAAACATTAATGATGACAATATGATATGAAAATCATTTGTTCAAATCACACAGGTTTTGGAGAACGTTGTTCACACTGCAGGTCTTAATGCTCAAATTTTTTTTAAATAATAGTAATAATATTTTAAAATGTATCTGTATCATGTCTGCCTGCATTGTGAATGTAATCTAAATATGCTTTTAGAAAACATACAGGTGTCTAAATCTGTCTGGAGCAATAAAACGCAAGTGTATAAAAACAACCTGGGGCATGTGTCTAATTAGACTGATAAATCCTAAATATTGTGCATTAGGTTGCTGCTTTTACACATCTGACTAATGTGTTTGGTCCACCCACTGGTCGTTTTTGTTTCCTTTATTACGATGTTCTCACCTGAGGCCAAAGGTCGGATCCATTCCTTGCTGTTGAGGTCAAGTCTCCACAAATCATTGAAGGCAGCATTGCAGCTACTCTGAGTGCAACCCCCAAACACATACATGGACTGATTTGAGTCATAATAACATGCACCTGCAATATTTCATGAAAAAGAAAAGAGAATCAGGGAGTTAGTAAAACTCTGTAAATAGAGAACATTTGTACTCAAAATGTAAAGCAGGTGATGAAACTAAACCCAAACATAAGTTAAATTTTTAAACTGTTTTATTCTTATGTTGCTAAAAGTGCATCTAGGGACTGGCATTGCAATGCCCAGCCTAGGCTATAAATGTTTTAGTGTATGGAATTATCAATTAGGTAACCCTTCCCACTCAATAAACAATAAATGAATGAAATAACAGACACCATTGTGTGATGAGGCAGCAAATACTGACTGTGCGAAAAGCGCTGAGTAATGGGAGTTCCTGGATATGGGTATGTCCGACTTTCCCACTGGATATTTCCCTCCTGGACAGCTCTTAGAAAACCATGGTAACACTGATAGGCCACACCTAATTAAGAGAAAATATAATTAAGCAACATAAACACAAGAAAGGTTTTATTACAAGCATAGTAACCCAAAAACCATTTGTGTAAAATGAAAATAATGAAAAAAAATTGAAAACCACATAAACACATATTTTATTCAGTGAAACATAGTTAAAATATTTAATGCTTAACTAAAGAATGTTTGAAATTAATGGCAGCAATGCATCTAAGAGTTGAGACATGAGCAGTAACTGTAAAAGTAAATTTTACAAAACCAAATAGCTGGAGGAGCATTTTTACTAATTATGTTTAGGAGCAATTCAATAAGAGGATTAGGTATACAAGGAGCCTTAGAGACTGAATCTCTTAAAAACATGTCTAAAAATGTCTGAAAAAGTTCCTCAAAACAAACATACAAAGACTTTAAGATTCTATTATCTACAGTTCGTAATATCAAACATGATGAAACTTACAGCTTTTTACTGGTAACTAACTCAGAGTAATTGCACCCATCACTACACTAAAAACTTTAAAAACGTGGAGAAATCTTGATGCTCAAAACACAAGGCCAAAAGTAAAAATTGCATTTACATTTTCCACAACATCCAAACTTTCTCAAAATTTAAGTTGTTTATAAACCAAGCATTCAGAGTAACACCACCCAAGCCAACATAAAATGTACTTTCATATAGGATGATACAATGAACATACCTTTAATGAGACGGTACCACTGCTTACAAACTAATGCAGCTGTCTTGTGCTCCTGATAAGGTGAGAGGAAGGACAAAATGTATTCGAGAACTTCCTCTGGCAGCTCAACCATCGTTCTCCCTTTTTCTTTGGCACCAATGTTCATGTCCCCTTCTTCTCTATATGACCCCATCTTTGCCTCCACCTCTTCTGCTATCCCAGCAGTCTCCGTACAGTCATCCTCTGTATCCATGGCAACAAAGTATTCATCTTCATTGTCAGAGGAAAGGGACATAATTATCTGTTGAAACATGGGTTTATATTAAAGTTCATGAGTATGACCAGTTTCAGTTACATTTCTTTATATTACAGTGTTATCTCCCCTCCCCCCTTTGCTCATCCCAAAATATCTACCCAGCATTATGTTCTGTGTTGTTCTTTCATCTGAGTCTAAATGAGAATAAGGCCTTCCTTGAACCAAAATAGAGCTCATTTTTTACACTTGAAAAGCAATACCCCGCATCAAACATTGTGGCAGTAAACTTACAGTACGTAAAACTAACCAGTCTATTGTTTGGAATTGATTTCGTCCTCTCTTTATACTGTGGAGCTGGCCTTTTCACTAAGCACATTCCTTATATTATTAGCCCAGTCCAGCTAGCTACCTTTAGCATCCACCTAATAATGAATCACTCGATTGCTAATGCTAATAATCTCACAAAGTTACCTACTGTTACCTAAAATAGCAACGCACTTTAAATTTTAGCATTTTTAAAAATACTAAATAAAATAATTATATCGTAATTTCCCCGTTCAGTTCACGTTCGCAACATGTTTTGATTCGCACAGTATGTGCTAGCATGCAATGGGCTAATGCTAGCTACGTACAAACATCAAGGAAGGCTAATGGTAGCCAACACCGATTTTGCTCATGTCACAATTTATTCCTTTACATTAGGCATCTTCTTTACATCCCATCTGACTAAACAAATTGAGAAATCCATTACATCTTCGCTGTCTTGTCGGTGTGACATCCTTCCAAGTCCACAGCCAACATCAGGTAGCACTGCATCTTAAGCTAACAGAGCTAGCTAGTATCCCCAGTGCTGTTTCCTCTGATCTAATGTGTTAGCTTCAGCGGAGTCTCTGTGTACGCGTGCTGCCTGATGTGACAGTGGTCTTAAAAATGTTGGCAATACTACTGTGACAGCAAAAGACCTGGTTTATACCGTTGTTTTAGACGTCTTCTTTTCGGGGACTTCTCTCTGTGTTTTTCCGCCTCTCCTTCTCTGTATCAACTCCGGCGACTCCTCTGCAACCTCCACACAGTCGCCATCTTCCGCTCGTAGCAGCTTCCTCTCTCCGCAGCAGAGGGCAGCCTCTGCCCGCCCGGCTGTACCAGGGTGGGTCCCACCTGCTGAGGGCTCCCCAGAAATTAAAATAAGGATTATTCTAACACTCCTCGACACTTCTAAACTTTAAGGACAGACTCCTATTGTAAATAATTGTAAAACATTGTTACATATATTAGATGAAATGTTTAAACTTGCTGATTAAGAAAACCAACAAAGTGAAATTAAAAGTGCAAAAATGCAGTAACTATAGGCTACCTCAAACATGGACAAATTGTAGAGGAATTTCAATTTCTTAGACATTTTTACGTGTATTTCTCTATCAAATTAACAACCAATTACTGAAAGCTGGATTGTTGCCTAATATTATTTTTATGTAAATATTTTTGTAATGGTCAAAACAAGAAAGCCTTTAATTTAGGGGTCCTCGATAGAGATGGTACTTAAAGATTTTTTCTGGGAAATGACTCACATTAGCCTGGCCCTTGCCTTCCTACGCAGTTCCGCTCAATTCTAGTTTCCCAGTGAAGGACAATGTTTTTTGTCTGGATCTGTTTGTTTGGATCTGGATGTCCCATATCATCTTAGCCCTGCCATTCTTTACCATATGGAGTCTCCCACCTTGACTGTATAATCTCCAGTTCATGGCACAGATGTTCCCGTATACTATTCCAGCCACTTAGTTATGGTGTTCTACAATTGTTTGGCCTCCCTGCGTCTTACATCCTGCTATTATGTGTTGGCATGTTTCCAAAGTCTGCATTCAGGGTCCTGTCTGGGAGAATAGAAAAAAAACATTAATTGCTGCTGTAAATCATTATTATGAAATGCTTAGTCATCATAATTATGATTTAGGTGATCATACTTTTATCAGTGAGGTGAAAATAACTTTCTAAAATTATGTCAGTCACAACAAAAATAACATCCATCCATCCTTTCATCCATTCATTTATCTATACTCGCTTCTTCCTTTCAGGGTCACGGGGGTCACTGGTGCCCATATCCAGCAGTCACAGTGCGAGGGGCGGGGTACACCCTGGACAGGTCGCAAGTCCATCACAAATAACAATCACAAATATAACAATCTAGACATTTTAGAAACAGCAATGCCAATTACATGTAATTTTCGCACATAAACTATGAACAATCTAAGAACATAGGACTAAGAGGAAGCTCAGTCAAATGCAAAAACTCCACAGAAAACCAAAGAGCTTTGGGCTGACCTGGAGTAATCTGAAAAAGGGATTTTACTTTGTACCAAAAACTGCACATTTGGTTTCATGAGTGAAAGCCAGTGAGGGGCACATCTGTTTATAGAATATAGTTTCAAAGCAGGACCAAAGTTATAAGATCTCAAAGATAACCCCAGTCTCTCTTGCTGTCTATCTTATCTTGTCCAGGAAGGGGTGAGGGAACTGAGCTAGTGAGAGATGGGGCGTACCCTGGAAAGGTCAACAGCAGGGCCAATACCAGGATAAATAGTACCCACAGCTACATACTCACACCTAAGAATAATTTAGAATTGTCAGTTAAACTAAAATAAAGTTTTTTTTGACTGTAGTAAGAAACTAAAGTTCCTAGGAGGAAAAAAAACAACGATATAAAAGCTGCAGCTGGGATTTGAGCAAGCTTGAGTGTGAGAAAAGAGCAGTGGGTATTCTAATTATGTTGTATTTTGACTTTAGACTGTTCATATTTATGACTATGTAGGTTTTAGACGTTTTAGTAGTTTTCAGTAATTAACTAAACATGTAAAAATAAAGGTATTTCATATAGTTGTTTTCTCGACGGTACGGCGCAGCCTAACGTCATGACATCATTTCCGCTCTACAGTCTAAACGACTTGAGAGGTTTAGCTTAGCTTAGCGTTAAATATTATCCGACACACCTTTCCTCTAGCATTTGTTATACGTTTTGCTATTATTTTCATTGAGCTACAGTGGATGGACTTGGTTTAATGAGGTGGTCGTGACGACAAATTTAAAGTGACGAACAGACGGAGGATTACCCTCAGCGTTAAGCTAAAGAAGCTAACACGTTCGGCTAAAGAAAGGTTTGTTAATTTCGTTTTTCCAGCTGTAGAACACACGGGATACTGAGTTTCCCCATAGTTTTGTCTTATCTGTGCTGACAACTGTTCCGTGCTCTCAGTTTGTGCAGGATAAAGTTTCCCCGAGGAGCCAAGAGGCAACCAGCCAGATAAACATGGAGGATGAGGAGGTAGCAGAGAGCTGGGAAGAAGCAGCGGACAGCGGAGTGAGTTTGACACAACACTGCTGTACAGCACATTAGTATTATTTAGTTGGTTTTACTTCCATAAAAGCAAGTACCAGATAAATCTTATCATGGAAGCATTCGATCTTTGCAGGCCCCACCTTGACTGATATTCACCTGTCTTCATCTTATTTGGTTTGCATAAACAACTTCTAAAACAACGACAAGGAAGCATGTAACTGGAGCAGGTTAATGTGTTTAAAAGAGACTCATTTGTTTTAGTTCGTATGTTTTCCTCTACTTCATCAGCATTCTCATGTTTGAAAGTGACTCAATGGCTGTACATTTAGTTTTGTTTCTGCGTTTCTTTACATTGTATTATTCATCAGGATGCTAAACAACCTTAATGTGAATGTGGTACTAGGTTTGCATCAAATTTGTTTACATGTGATTACAATAAAAGTACCAAACATTAAACCATATCCAACAGCATAGTAGAATAGGACTTTGGTGCCAGGGTTCGACAAGATTTTTTTCTTTTACCTGCCCGACGTGAAAGGTTACCTGCTCGAAACAAAAATGTTCAAAATTTGATCAAATAAGAAAAAATGTGTACTGTATTTGTACTACAAATTTATTAACATGGTTACAGAGAGGTACATAACATATGCCATCTGATTAAACAGATGCAAACATTACAGACTGAATCACTAACAGTCAATTGTTTTATCAAAAACATCTTCAAAAACCTTTTTAGACCTTTCCAGTGTTTCCCCTAGAGTATTGGCCTTGGGAGGCCTGCTTATAAAAACAGAATGATCAACAGCAGCAGCTTTGTTTTAAATACAGTTTACAGAACGTGGAAGTCTGAAATTTGCATTAATTGAATCTTACATAATCTATTACATATCTACAGATACATTTAAGATATCTTGAACTGGAGTCTCCCTACAACTTAATGATAAATCTGACGTTATTTATACTAGTCATCAGAATATAGTTAGAGATATCTTAAATAGGTATTTTGCCATGTCAAAATATATTAAGAGATGTCTATTTATTTATTTGTTTCTTTCATTCATAAAAACAAAACAATCTATTTACAGCATTAAAAAACAAAGTAAATCCTATACCCTGAATTAAAAGGGTGGAGAGTGAAGAAAAGATTCTTCTCATATGTGCCCCTTATTTTCAAAAATCAACTTCAACAAACAAACAAGCTCAAGCTGGAAAGATCTCCAAATTTTATAAATAAATAAACATTTTACTATTTTATCCTAAATAACTAATATGTCTAATTTAGTCATAAAACAATTTCAGATAACTGGAATGTAAGAGTTGTGAAGCCAAATAAATGCAATATCGGCCTGCCATACTGTGAGCCTGTTGAACTGACCAGCTGCTGCTCTCAGAGCAGCCGACTGTTACATTAGCAAGATGGATTTATGACTGAACGAACGTCCACATCTTTTTGTCATTTCTGTGGGTAAAAATACATAAAGTTTTTTCTTCGACAACTTTGGTGTGAAAAAACTACGGTTGTTATGCTTCTCTCTGTGCGACGTGCAGCAGGAGGGAGGGAGAGATTATGATCCCGCGTCACGATGTGACTTTTCTACAGAGGGAGGGGGAAATTTTGAGGATTTATTCTCTCTATACGTGTTTTAAAACACTATACTCATTTATTTTCAGAATATTTCGAATAAATGGCCCTATAAAAAAATATAAGAAATTGTTTACCTGCCTGGTCTGGCAGGCATTGGGACACACCCACCTGCCCGAATTTGAGTTTTACCTGCCCCGGGCAGTCGGGCGATAGGATTTGTCGAACCCTGTTTGGTGCTATAATACAGAATCATTCATCTATACACCTACGCTTTATCAACAGAGAGGTTGATTCCACTAATACACATTTTGTTATTCATCTTGGTCACACTGTTTTTTTTGGCTGTGTGGTGGGTTTAACAAGGCCAAAGTATGGATAACTGAGACATAAACAGAGCACAGTAAACTGCATACAGTTACTAATGCTGTTACTTTCAGGAAATTGAGAGAAGACTCGAGGCAAAGTTGAAAATAAACGAGGAAGCAAAGTAAGTGATGAGCTATCAAATATAATTTATTTTATTTATTTTATTTTTCATATTAATTTATGATTCTGTTCCTGTCTTTACAGGAAGTCCAAATTGAAGTCGGGTGTTTCTCCTGTGCGAACTGCCATCGTAATCCAAGATGACTCTCTGCCTGCAGCACCTCCACCTCAGATTCGAATTTTAAAGCGTCCTTCCAATAACGGCACCACAGGAAACTCTGCCTCCTCGTCTCGTCCCTCGCAGCAAATGAAATCTTTGGCTCAACGGGAGGCAGAATATGCAGAGGCCCGACGAAGGATTTTGGGTAGTGCATCTTCAGAAGAAACGCCTCAGGACAATCCAAGCCAGGATAGGTAAGACATAAGTCAAACTTGGAGAATAAAAGGGCATAAGGAGTATTAGTTATTTATTATTTTTTCTCCTGTTGGCAGGACTGCTCGTGTGAGTGTGCAGCAATCTTTAGAAACAGTCCGTCCAGACAATCAGGTAATCCGTCAACCCACTGGCCCAGACGGCACCTCGGGCTTCCGACTCTGCAGATAAACTGGAGCTCTTTGCTGCAAGGAAACAGCTTCCTCCCTGAGAGGGCCGGGACAAGTGGGGAAATTAAAGAGGTTGTGTGTGTGGTTTAGAGAGTGGTGAGATGACCTTGGATTTGACTGACCGGAGAAATACAAAGACATGAGCATCTTCACCCTCTCTCTACTCTGCTCACTGGTTTGATCTTTGCCTCTAGCCCTGTCTTCTCCTTCAGCGGAACCTTGCCAGAGGCTGGCAGAGATCAAAGATTTGAAACCCTCTTTGTTCTCAGCTTGAACAGGCTTTGGTCGCACCCGCCCCCATACACTGTGAGACTCGGATGTACTGTGATGTGTTCAAGGCGTCAAGTGTTTGCCACTTCAGGGAAAATAAGGAGAACTTGTTAATCTGTGGGAAACCCTCAGAGTTGTGCAAGCAGAGGAGCTTTTTTTTTCACTGAAGGAGCAAAGGTCATGTCCGGATGTCCTGAGGGAGAATGGCCTTAGTTTGTTGCTGCGTTCGGAGGCTAAGTACTCTACAGTGCCAAGAAGTGACTGTGTTCAGCAGGCTGAGTGCAAGGTTATAGAAAGTTGTGCTGATTGGATCTTTTCTGTGAAAGTGCGCTGTGCTGAAAAGTTTTAATACTGCATATGGAGGCTGTGGCTCAGACCAGAACTATCTCGGCTCACGGGCCTGTTTTCAGCACCAGTAGCTATAAAAGAAAGGTCCGGTCCACACACAGCCTCTGGCCCAAAGTTGTGGTCCAAATGACAGGGTCACTACATCGAAGTTTTTACAAGCAATAACACTGAAATTACTTCCTGGGTTGTGTTTTGTTGAAATTATTTGTTTTAAAATGTTAACATTGCCATTTTTTTTTTCATTTCACTGTACATTTAAATCAGGAGATCAGTAGTGTGTTACAAAACCTAGGTTGCAATAAGAACATTTCTTTGTAGTGTTGGATTTAATTTGATGAAATTGTCAGAAGTCAAGAACTGGAAACTAAAGCTTTTCATAAATAAATCTCCTTGCCTGTGCTGCCCAGCTGACAGTTGATCATGCAGTCAGATGTACTGTATCTGTGTTGTTAAAACTTTGGTATACATGTAAATTATACAGAAATGGTTATATCAGGCCCAGTGTAGAGAAAGATTTATTTTGTCAGCGTCAAAGACATATATGATGACTTACCTTTATCAGCACTCTTTAAAATTTAAAACTTTATCTTCCCTGTCTTGATGAATGTCTTCCTGTGATGTTTTTCACACCGCAGGATTTTAAAAGACAAGTTTACAAACTATAAAATGATTAATTTAGTTAAGTATTGTGGCGTTACAAATACCAATTGGTTTCATTATTAAAAAGAAAAACAAACACAGTGTTTGAATCTTTTGAACCTTTTATGCCTTAAATGATAAATGTCATGTTTGCCAACAAGCATTCTCTTGTGGATGTTTGGGTTTATGTTTGAATCTTTTTTTATTTTCTTTGGATAGGCTTCAATAACTGGATGCTACCTGATGGAGACACAGTTCATGACTGTGAGGAGGGAGTTTTTAGAAAATTTAAGCATTTGTGCTTTTCTTTCTAGAACACCACAAGCAAACTATTGCTCACAGTAATTTAATTTTTCTGCATTGCAGGACACCTTGCTAGAAGTTTTGCATTTATTAAAAATTCAGTAATTAAGAAAGGAAAACTATCTTGGGCCATCTTTTTTATTATAAAGACAATTACATTTTTGTGACTTATGTTTGGACCTATGACAAAAATCTAACTTTAAACTTGTATGAGACCTGCTAATTGACTGAAAGGTTTATATTAATGTGGTTATTATAATTAAGTCTGGTTCAAGTATGGAAACCAAGGAATTTGTAATCAGTTTGAATTGTTTAGCAAAGACCCATCTTGTGTGATCAGCTCATGTTGCAGTCGCTCCATCATCCATTTAGTTTGACGCTCATTTGATGTCATTGTTTGGAAACTTGAACTGAAATTTAAATACCCTTTAATAAACACACACAAACATGCTGCTCTCTGCATTTTTGCTTTTCTGTGTGTGTGTGTGTGTGTGTATCCTGTCCTAAGCATTTGCATTATTTTCCTCTATCGAACCTCCATAAATATAAAGAAACAAACATTACTTTAAACAGATAGCAGTTAAATAGAAACTTATACTTATGAACTCAAACATAGTCTAAATGCCATTGTCACATTTTTTATGTGCAAACTACAACAGGTGGCATGCTTTTCTTTTTATTTTGCAGTTTCTACCACAGTTCCGACCTTTAAACCTTCCGACCAGTAGGCGGCGCTGTTTGAGTTCAGCGCCGCGGCTTCAACTTCCCGCAGAGCAGCTGCTGATAGAAGCGTCCATTGAAAGTCGGAAGTTGTGGTGGTTTTTGTAGGGGGGCTGAGTGTTTGTGAAAGTTGACAAGATGGCAGAGGACGACAGTTATGAGTCGATGCTGTGTGTAAAGCCAGAGGTCCATGTTTACCGGATCCCACCGCGGGCTTCTAACCGCGGATATCGGTAAGAAAGTTTCTTTACCGACGAGTCAAGTTGCTTATCAAGCTAATTTAGTAGCCATACATCCATTATCGGACAAGAGCTGTCAAGAATGGAAACGTTTTTAAAATATTGTTTTTCTGATTCAGTTTGTCAGCGTCTATCTTTTTGTTATTAGTTAGTTACTGTTTAGGGAGAAATGCATGCGTGAACTTTTCAGGAAACCCACAGGCACCTGACTTATAAAGTTAGAAACACTTTCTTATCTCACGGACGGAAATAGGACACTTCTAAAGTTTTTTTTCTTCTTTGTTTTTAATGTTTGCCCAATTAGGTCAATAATTCAATATTTATATGAATATTTTTAGGTTGAATTTCGTACATAAGACAATAGAACTAATCTCAATTTTATTTTTTGGTTTTTGAAAACAAACCTAGCTATCTTCTTTTCAAGCTTATTAAGTGACCATGACCTGCTTTACTGTGCATCAACATCATTTGAAAAGGATCTTATCCTAAATAGGAGCTTCTAACTAAAGTTTCATTACCTGAAACTTGTTTTTAAAAAAAGTTTAAAAACAAGTTTGACTTTTCTCTTTTCAAAACTTTTGTATGTGTGGGCGAGGTCTATGATAATCATATGAAAGGATCCACATATATATGTATATTAAAGCTGTCTGTCTTGCTGGAGTGGAAACTCTAGTTAAATAAATGGAAATAGTTTGAATAAATCATCCTTTTTAAAGCTGTTTCAGATATTATCCATATGAGGTGTTTTTCTTCTCTTTTTTCTATCTGTTGCAGAAAAAGCAACACTGTCTCTGTGGTCTTGTTGGCAGATTTTAATTTCACTTCCTCATGATGTTTAAAACTACATTTGTTAAAACAAATACTGAGTCAGTTGTTCCAATAAATGTGTATCGACACTATTTTTTGCATTTCGATGAGATTTTCTTGTTTGTTGGTTTTTTTAGTGCTGCTGACTGGAAGCTGGATGAACCTGCCTGGAGTGGGAGGATGAAAATCACTGCCAAAGGCAAGATGGCCTTCATTAAGTTAGAGGACAAAAACACAGGTAAAAAATGTGATAGAAGAGGAGGACAGTGTTGGATCCATAAAAAAGAAACTTGAGCCTCACAATACAATACATGAGGCTTGATGTCTGAAACCTCAACACAGCTGGGCTTATTGTGTTTTGGACTAAAACTCTATTTAGTGATGACGGGTCATATGACAATAATACTGAGGTGTTTTAGCTGTTATTTGATGCTTTTTGTTGCACAAAATACATTATTTGTTCTGCTTTTGATAATTAGATGAGCTGGTTTAATTAACTGCGATGTAGGTGTTTGATATGTTGCCTCACAACAAGAAGACTGCATGTTTGCCTCTCTGTTTCCCAAGAATTCTCCAGTTTTATCCACAGACCAAGCATTTCAGGTTGACTGGTAACTCTAAATCGGCACTAGGTGTGAATGATAGTGATTTGTTTGTCTCTCTGTGATGGACTTACGACCTGTTCTGGGTGTCCCCCGCCCCTCAGTGACTGCTTGAGATAAACACCAGCTCCTCACCAACCAGAAAGGAAAGACGGGTGTAGAAAAGGGATTAATTACAGGGGTTAGACAATGAAACTGAAACACCTGTCATTTTAGTGTGGGAGGTTTTTATGGCTAAATTGGACCAACCTGGTGGTCAATCTTCCATTAATTGCACCAGTAAGAGCAGAGTGTGAAGGTTCAATTAGCAGGGTAAGAGCACAATTTTGCTCAAAATATTGCAATGCACACAACATTATGGGTGACATACTCAAAAGAGGACAAATTGTTGCTGCACATTTTGCTGGTGCATCTGTGACCAAGACAGCAAGTCTTTGTGATGTATGAAGAGCCACAGTATCCAGGGTAATGTCAGCATACCACCAAGAAGGATGAACCACATCCAACAGGATTAACTGTGCAAGAGGAAGCTGTTTGAAAGGGATGATATGGTCTAAAACCAGGTGTTTCAGTTTCATTGTCTAACCCCTGTAAATGGTAGCGGTATAAAAAGTAAACACTTTGCTACAATGAAGATAAGAGGAATGTTGTCAGACATTTTTAAGTTATGCAAAAGTGTTAATTACCTGTTGAATAGGTCTTTAATATAAGCTCCGATTTGTCCCATAATAATGTTCAAAATCCACTCACTCTTTCCATCCACAGCAATTTGTTGAACTTCTTTGAGAAGCCACAACAAGGCTGAACCAGTATTATATCTAACTTGTTTTTTTTTGTGTGTGAACTTTTTAGATTACAACAGACTCAGAAAAAAACAAACAAAATTTAAATGATTAATTCTGAACACAGAATTTCACATAAAAATATTTCTGTAGTGTCCATCTGTTTTCTGCACTTTGTGATTCAAACATGTCTGTGTGGCATTTTGATGGTGTGTGTGTCGTCTTATGTGCAGAATTTTAATGCTTTTTCACATTTGATTTTATAAATCAATGACGAGTTTGGCTGGTGTCAGTGAAAGTTGTCAAAATTTATTTTATGACAACAATCTTTACGCCGATGAAGACTCCTGTCAAAAACATTAATACTTTTTGTTGGTCCTTTTCCACCACCTAGTTGTGGCATGAAGTAACCCGGAGGCTATGTCGGGTGTGAATTCATTTATTTATTTATTTTGCAGGAGAGCTGTTTGCACAAGCTCCAGTTGAACAGTATCCAGGTTGTGTGGTTGAAGCAGTCACAGACTCCAGCAGGTACTTCGTCATCCGGATAGAAGACGGCAACGGTAAGGCGACACTAAAAATGACCTTTGAAACTGAACTCAAAACTTTTCTACAGCTACCACCACTAAAGGCCCTGTCCCACTAAGATGTTGTAGACAACTTATGCCAACTGCCAAGACGTCTACATTGAAGATGGAATAAAAAATCACCTGTCTTATACAGTAATAATAAAAACTGATCAAATATCTAACTTTTATTAGTAATTTAGGCAAAAACAATTACAAGTTGTCTAAATCGTTAGTGTGATGAGTTTTTTAACTTACTAAGCTCTCCAGCTGCAACCTTCTGTGACAGACTCAAAAAACAGAAATATAAGCTTGTAATTTGTTTATACAGCCAACACAAATGTAAATCCCAGATGAAGGATCTAGAGACCGTGAAGAACTCTAATCATCTTTTTCTTTTCTTCTTTTCAAGGACGTCACGCTTTTATTGGTTTGGGTTTTGCAGATCGTGGCGACTCATTTGACTTTAATGTTGCCTTACAAGATCATTTTAAGTAAGTCGGTGATGATTTTGTGTTCTGTTTATTATACAGTGTTCATATTTTATATTTTATACATTAAACTTTTAGAAGTTATTATTACTGCCATCACTGGCATTTAATTTTCCCTTATTATAACTGTGGTATTTTTAATTAGGTTGGGTTAAGTTGCATGTAAGGGATTTTTATTTAGACAAGTTTAATTTTTTCGAGATGTTTGTTCTGGTTGTGTCGAAGCTTTAAACATTTTTGGGTTGCTTATTGCAGCAAAATGTTTTTTTTTTTTTTTTTTTTTTTTACTACATTTTTTTGACTTTTATTATTCTGTCAAACTCCAAAGGTGGGTCAAACAGGAAGGGGAGCTGGCAAAACTGGAAGCCTCTCAGAGCGCAGCACCTAAACTGGACCTGAGCTTCAAGGAGGGACAGACCATCAAGATCAGCCTTGGGGTGAGCGGGTCTCCTCCACAGAACACCTTCTAAATCAGTCTGTGGGGGGATTTGAACATGTAAAACTGGGCTTTTCACAGAACATTAAGAAGAAGGATGCAGTGGGTGTCAAACCCCGACCCACATCCGGTGGTCTGCTTCCTCCTCCCCCAGGAGCCAAGCCTGGAGGGGTCGTCCTGCCACCTCCTGGAGGACAGCAGCCAGTCTCAGCTGCACAGATTAACACTGGTGATCCTCCCTTCATAATAAAATCTATTTATTTAACATAATCTTAATTACCATAAGGAGTTGAAATCTGATATTCTTCCTCTCCATGCTCAGCTCCTCTTCTAGACTTTGGCTCCCCGGTTCCGGCGGCCCAGCCTAGCTCAGACCTGTGGGGAGACTTCACCTCTGCAGGCTCCAAGTAAGTTGAAGATCTGCATCGGCTCGTTTCCATTCCTTCAGTTTCTCACTCCTTCATCACCCACATCTCCTCCTCAGCTCCAACAAAGACGCTGTCCAGTCAGGATGGGTTCAGTTCAGCTGAGTTAAAGAAAACAAACGCACTCAGGTTCCAAACATTCCCTGGACACGACGATTGTGACAAAAACAAACAGACAGAGGATTTCACAGCTGCTTTTACGTCACAAACCAGATCAGCCTGCTGACCAACACTCTGGAGGATCAAACATGAATATTTTTACTGCTCTTCTTTTTCTGCTATGCAGTAGGATTCTTTTTTTTTTTGTTATTTTCTTTCTTTTTTAAAACAGAACAAGGGAAAATTTGTCTCATTACACTAATTAGAATATTTCTTCACCTTAAATCAATTATACCTTGTTTTGCTTCTTTAGGTTAGTCCTTCCACTGTTTTTCTTTATGATTTTTTAAACAAGAAAATCATGTTCTCTGTCCTAGAAAGATCTCTACATCTAATGTTGCTCATCTCAAGCTTTTGTTTGTGGGAAATTGTTTGTCATTTAGCTGTATAACAGCATCTTTGTTGGTTGTTTTTTAGCTATTTTTTTTTTCTTAAAAGCTTTATTATCTTAAGTTTTACATTAGGGCTCAAACCTGGATTTTCTTTAAAATCACATTCGGGAAATATAAAAAATATAGATGCTCCTTGTTTTGCCTGTTTATATTTTGTTGATGTGTTTTTGTTTGTCTTTGTGCTTTTTTTTGTTTCTGTTTTTAGAAATGTGCCTTTTACCAAAATGAACCCCCCCTCCCTTTTTTTTTAAATCTGATGAAGTGCCTTCCTGAAAAAGACCTAAACTGTATGTTTGTGTAAATAAACTATATATTTCTTTGAGTTGCTGTTTTATGCTCTTGCTTTGTCTTTACTGACTGTAAAAGTTTCTTTAGAAGGTATTTGGTCTTGGGGGCAGTTTGAAGGTGTTTCTGTCTTCTGTTGACGCTCTCTGTCTGTGGTGGTCTCACAGCACACACAGACTCTGGGACCTGGTTCTTGGTCAGGAGTGTTCAATCCTGGTCCTGTAGGGCCACTATCCTGCATAGGGCTGGGTGTTGTTAACAACCTCACAATTCAATTTGATTTTAATTCTTTGGATCACAATTAGATTCAGCATTGCTTTAAATGCTTCATCAGTTTTATAATAATCACAAGTCAAATTGAATCAGGATTTTCTGAATCAATATTGAATTAGAAAAATAAATTGCAGTGCATGTGTCAATATTACCCCTAATCTTGCTTCCAACACACCTGATTCAATGGTTGAACTGGAAGATTTAATTATATTGAGTTTGAATATTTATTCCTTAAAAATCTGGATCAGATTATTAAAATAAAATTAAACACAATTATGTTTAAATTAGTGGATGTGGGAACCCACTTTGTATCTAGACAGACTTTCCTGGGTGATAAAATAATTAAAGTAGTGTGGCTTATCCTTGATACAGAGAGAGAGAGAGAGAGAGTGTGTGTGTGTGTGTGTGTGGCTGTTTGAACTGGAAGTCCCTCCCCGGAAAAAGCATGGAGCAGATTTCAGAACAAGGCGACTGCAGCCCCTCCTCGGTTCTGCGTTTTATGAGCTAAATGGACGTTTTTCATGGATAAAACGGAGCTTGAGACCAGATGAACCCCCTGCAGCGATACAACTCGAGGTGAGGCTGATTTTCACACAGAAATGCGTTTTTTGTTCTGCAGCAATGAACACGAAACCGATCTAAGATGCACGAGATTTTTAATCATTAGCTCTGAAGCTGCTCCTCAGCCTCGTTTCTAATCATTATTAAACTAAAAGAGTCTTGTTAATTGATTAAAAAGTTTAAATATTTGTCGCTTTGATGCTGAAGGGATCAAACTCTCAATGTTTCTGTTGCTTTTAGGATAAAGAGGATGTTGGAGATGAGTCGTCATCATCTCTTCCTCCTTTATCTATATTTGAAAAATCTAAAGTCTTTAAACTACAGAGGAAACAGCTCATTTTACCTAAAACTTATGTAACTGAAGGGGCTAGAGAAAGTAACAGATAAAAGTTAAATGTATGAAAGTAAAAAGAAGTGTCAAAAAAAGTCTCACGTCCTTAAAAAAATCTGTCAGATATCCAACTGACCAGCAGGGGGCGCCGCAGACACGATAATATA
The DNA here is from genome assembly GCA_031762495.1 of Anablepsoides rubrolineatus. Lineage (NCBI taxonomy): Eukaryota > Metazoa > Chordata > Actinopteri > Cyprinodontiformes > Rivulidae > Anablepsoides > Anablepsoides rubrolineatus. Next base: position 17,400,918 of record JARVGW010000682.1, read on the forward strand.
ACCAAACGTGACAAAATCTCATTAATTGGGTATATTCGGCACAAATTAATTTTTTTATGCATTTAGTAATGCCTTTATGTTCACTGTACAACCTTACACATCTGGTTTATTATCACATGTTTAGGTTTTTCACGGGTTTCAGTCACAATCATAACCTTTTTTATTATAACTTTAGTAAAAATATTTTAGGTTAAGAACATTTTGTTCTCAGCTTGTCTTTAAAACTATTCTTTTTGTACAGATAAATATTCTAAACAGCTGAAATGAACTTCCTTCATAGGGTGAGGTAGTGTTTAGAGTGGGGTTGTTGCTCCTCTGCATGGAAAGGAGTCAGCTGAGGAGGTTAGAGGCAGGAGAACTAATGGGATCCCCCAGGAGGAGCTGCAAAGGAATGTCTGGGTTTCTATCCTGGACCTAATGTCATCATTAGCATATAAACAAGTGGATATATGGGAGGGTTTGTAGTTGACACAATGGTCCTTTTGTACTGTTGAGCACACAGACTTCTGTTCTGTTTAATGCTTGAAAATGTCCTTAATTTAGAAAACAGAGCTGGTATAAAGCGGCTTGTTTTAACCACCAAACAACAGGATATGTTTGTTTAATAAACAATATGTGTTTATTAAACTGTGTTTATGGAATGTGCTGTTAGATTTAGTGTAAAACAACAACAAAAAAAGGATAATAATAAATGTAAAAACAGCTTAAGTTTACAGGTTTAGTCAAACCCTCAGTGTTTTATGAAGTGTCCCACTCAGAGTCTGTGTTGTGAATGATGCTCAGCTACTACCACACCAAACTTTAGCTCCGTATCGGTTGTAGTTTTAGCTGTTGTTGGCTGGTTGTTTAGCTGTGGATGCCATCCAAGTAGCTTAAGTCCAATTCAGTTCAGTTTATTTATAAAGCACCAATTCAAAACAAAGGTCGTCTCAGGACACGGTGCATAAAAAAACTTTATAAGTTAGTGATGATTCAATAAGTCTGAGTTTTATAAGGATCCGTTCAGTCATTTATGAGATATTTTCCTAACAGATAAAAACTGTAGGCAATGGCAAAGTAACGTTTAGTTTTTTTTTCCTGACGACAACAACAAAAATATTTTATTTCTATAGTAATATTTTGCCCAGGACCTTTTTTAAAACCCTTTTTAACCTCCTCATGTCTCATAAAGATTGTTTTCTTGTAGTTCTTTACAATAAAAACAAACATAAATAATCATTGTAAATCATCACAGAGTTTTCTGTATTTCTGGTTTCAGATTCTCTTTGTTGTGCAGCTGAATAGCAGTGATTTGTGAAGGTTTTTTTTGTTAGTGTGATATCAGTGTTAGAGGAGGAGGAGGAGGAAGAGGAGGAGGAGGAGGGCTGCTCTTTAAAACCTGCTAATCCTGCTGTCCTCAATCTCAGCCTGAGTGTCCCGGAGGAGACGACAGGACGGACGCGCTCAGCTCTTCTGCAGCCAGAAACTTTTCCTTTTCTCAACCACAAGAAGCAACAAATATTTAGATTGTTTCTTCTTACCACCTGCTGGGACGAGAAGATAAATAAAAACACAGAAGCTATGCTTTAGCTCGCGGAGATATTTTATTTTCTCTGAGGTAATCCTATTAAAAATAGCTACCATGAGCTCCGAGGAGACCTCAGACAGTGACTCCAACAAGCTGGAGTCTGTGATCCAGGTGAGGTGCTCAGAAAGTGATGAGTTGTGGTTGTGATGCATGCCCGACTGCGCCTTTCATGTTGTGTTTGTCGTTACGCTGCAGCTGATGGGCCTCTGAATGCTGCAGCGTCATTCACAGCAGATCCTCTCTATTATGTGTCCATGAGATTTAAACTGTCTAATGTTAATTATAATTTAGCCTTTTCTTTGTCTCCGTCAGCGGCTGGAGGAGAGCGTCCTGTCTGAGGAGAAGAGGCTGACGGTCCGAGGCCCCTCACCTGACGCCCCCCCTACATGTCTGCCGGCGCGAGTGCGAGACATTGTCACGAAGAACCTCAACGACAGCCGTGAGCGTCCTCTTCACTCTGATCTTTCTTGTTGTTGTTGTTCTTCTGATCAATGTTTCTGGTTTCCGCATGCAGCCGGGGCCATGTCCTCCTCGGTTCTGTCCCTGCAGGAGGAGAACCAGGTGCTGCAGGGGGAGCTGGCCCGGCTGGAGGACCTGCTGGCGCACAGCCGGGCGGACCGGGACGAGCTCGCCATCAAGTACGGAGCGATCAGCGAGAGGGTGAGGGGTTCACGATGTCTCTGAAACTCTGCAGGTGTTCTGGATGGTGTTTGTGTGTGTGTGTGTGTTGGGGGGGTTCTTTGTTTCTTTCTCTAAGATTTGCTAGTTTCCCAGGTGATGGGGGCTGGAATGATCTGAAGTGGAATGTTGCCATGGTGTTAGTCGCCCCTGGTGACTGTAAACAGGGGCTTCAGCTGAAGAAGAGGGATGTGGTGGGTGGGACATGCGTGCCCCCTCAACTAACCATTTGTTTTACGGTTATCAAGGCAACCATACAAACCAGCCCTCGAAAGCAAACATCGATTCTGCAGAAGAAACCTTTTAAATCTTCTGCTGGTTTTCTAATCCCATTAATCCCATAATTCACAACCTTCAGAAAGGATTTCAGGAAAAGTTAATTTAATTTATATTTACCATGATAGGCGGGCGATCATGTGATTCTCTATGTACTCATCTGCCTTGCCTGTTAGCACAATATCTCATGAATCAAAGTGCAAAGTTGAATGAAACAGATTACCTTTTTATTGTTAATCCCACTTTTTTTTATTAGCAAGCAATTTATGAAAACAAATATCATTTGATTTATTTTCTGAGGGGAGTTAAATATTAAATCTTTTACTCAGCTGTTATGGGAAAATGTAAAAAGTGCAGCACAAAACTTGAAAAGGTGGAGTTCGTACAGATGTGTCGTGTCAGAGCCGCTCAGATTAGATGTTTGGTTTTTAAAATGTTTGTTTTAACTCAAACCCCAGCTGGAGCAGGCGCTGCGGTTTGAGACCGGAGAGGGTGACCTGGATCCAGCCGAGTCCCGCAGCCTGGCTCAGCAGAACGTGGATCTGCGCCGCCGGCTGGACGAGGAACAGGCCGCCTACAAGCGCAAACTCACCGCCTACCAGGAGGGCCAGCAGAGGCAGGCGCAGCTCGTGCAGAAGCTTCAGGCCAAGGTACGGAGCCACGGGTGTCCAGCAGAGGCACAGCGAGGCGCTGTTGTTGGCTGGTGACACTTTTTTATTTTAGTTTTAATTTTGCTGCTGCTTCAGGTGCTTCAGTACAAAAAGAGATGTGGGGATCTGGAGCAGACGCTGCAGGAGAAATCTGCCCAGCTGGAGAAGCACAGTGTGGCTGTAGGTGGCTTTTAATTGAAGTTTTTCAGAATAAAAGCTTTTTTATATATTTCTATATATAAATAAAATTGTGCCAAACATTATTGTGAGATAAACCTTTTTTTTAGGGTGGCAGTGAAACATCAAACGGTCGTCATACAGAGGAAGTGAGCAGCAACCTGGAGGAGGCTTTAATCCGTCTGGAGGAAGAACAGCAGAGGTGCCTCATCATCAGCTCTTGACATTCATTCCTTCAATGAACACTACTTTATAAAACTGTTTTATTTAAAAACGATGAGAGCTGAATGGTCGAACGAGCAGGCATATTATGAGCTCTGTTTGAAAAAGGCCAAATGAAAAAAGATTTTGTTTGTTTTTAGGAGCAGCAGCTTGTCTGCGGTGAACGCGATGCTGCGAGAGCAGCTGGAGCAGGCCGGTTTGGCCAACGAGGCTCTCAGCCGGGACATCCGCAGGCTCACTGCTGATTGGACGAAAGCCAGAGAGGAGCTGGAACAAAAGGAGTCGGACTGGAGGAGAGAAGAGGAGGTGAATAAAGCTCCTCAGACAGTGAGACACCTTTTCGAGCACATGTTTCAAACTCAAAGCTCGCGGGCCACTTGAGGCCTGTGGGTGACGTCTGTCCGGCCAATGACAAAAATATTTTTTCTTTTTCATTTTAACCTAATTTAAATATAATGTAAACTTTACACTAATGATTAAATGTAACAAAATAAAGACATCTAAAAGGTGAAAGATGACAATACTTATCTAGCCCCAAGCTGTTTTTAGGTAACTGTGGCTTGATGAACAATTTAGTTGAATAACTCTGTATTAATGTCTCAAAATAAGCTGCTAGCCAGCATTGACCATAAACTACATTTCCCATAATGCATGATGATTATTTTACCCACAAAATGATGACACACCACCACTAGGTGGTACTTTTCGGTGCTTAATAGAGGATGTATTGAAACACTGTTTCTATGCAGGAAATACCACATAGTGCAGTTATTGTTACGAGAAATGTGATGTTTTTGTGTTTTGTCGCAGTTAAACATGAAACATCAAAGTTAATTATAACCGACCCTTTGAGGGCCACCATGCTGCTCAGAAGGCACTCTGTGAAAATGAGTTTGACGCTCGTGCTTTAGAGGAGTAAATGTTTAACATATTTTTGTCTCAGTCTTTTCACAGCTACTTCAGCAGCGAGCACAGTCGGCTGCTGATCCTGTGGCGCCAGGTGGTCGGGTTCAGGAGGCACATCGGTGAGATGAAGAGCGCTACAGAAAGGTAAAGACGACACTTTGGTTCAAAAACGAACCTTCTCGTTGTCACGTCGTCATCTGTGCCTCTCCGGTCTCAGGGACTTGTCGGACATGCGTAACGACCTGGCCCGCATGTCCTACTCGGCTCAGGCGTCCTGTGCCAGCCTGTCTGCTTCCCTGGGCGGGCGGGCGGGAGGCGCCGCTCTGGAGCAGGAAAAGGCCCTGAGGGTTCAGCTGGAGCAGCAGCTTCGAGATCGAGTGGTGGAGATGATGAACTTTCAGAGCAGGCTGGATGCTGAGAGGAGCGAGCTGAGCGTCAGGTCAGTGAGTTACGATTCATACGAGTGCAGCTGAGCAGCTGAGATCATTTATTGTCAGACGAAGGCTTGAAATTTTAACTAATTTTGACACTTTTCTCACTGTAACAAAACCCGTTGAACCCGTCAGGTTGTTTGATGCAACACAAGACTGCGAGCGACTAAAGGTCCAAATCACAGAAAGAGACGATGAAGTCGTCTCTCTGAAGAGTAGGCTGGAGGTGAGACTGTTTCCATCTGCTCACTTTTTCTAATCCGCCTCATTATATCCTCATTTTATTTCATATTTCCCCTCAGGAGCAGAGCAGCAGCGATGAGACGGACCTGCAGCTGATTCGAGCTCACTCTGAGGTCCTGCTGGACACCGTACGGGACATCGCTCAGGTATGAGTCTCGTCGTGCTCAGTGGACTCCCCCCTGTCTTCACTGAAGCGCCTCACAGTCGTTCTGCTCCACAGACAGTCCTGTCCGATGGAGAGTCGTCGTCAGAAGCCGATCAGGACAACTCTGCGGCCCCTCTGCTGGCGCTGATCCGTGGCCCCTCCCCTCGCCGCTCCACGTCGCCGCGGAAACCGCTGTCCCCTCATCAGTGCTCCTCGCCGTCTCCTCTCCCCGACACGGCCCTGTCTGCTCTCCGCTCGGCGGTCAAGAACAAGACGCTCCAGCTGCAGGTGACGTGTGGCTTTGTGAAGCCTCAGTGAGGAAACAAATGTATTAAAGTTTCAAAACACTCAGGAAAAAAACTGATTAAAAAACACTTAAAAGCTTGAAGTTTGGTTTTTAGAGTTATGACAGTTTTGTTAGCTTCAAAAATAAAATAGCCACGGAAAAAATGATTAAAAACCCAGTTGAATGAAGGAATGTATTTGTCCTAAACTAAGCTCATCTTATGTCGAAAAATGATGGAATGATGGCCTTTTTAGTCAAAACTGCAGAATAATGAGATCCCCGATCCAACTTTCTATAGCAAAATCTTGTGCAGGTTGTTAGCACTTAAAGTACATGTTGGGATAACTCTTCACTACTACCACTCCAATTTCTAGCTCAATTTCTCTAACATTTACAGAAATAGAGCTATTTTAGTGCTTGCTGCGTTTGATTAGCTGCGGCAGCCATCTTGAATCATGTGGACTCCAGAAGTTAATCAGTCATTGATGTGCATCCAGTAATTACTTTCTGAGAGTTTAAATAAAATCTGTGTGGTGGTTTGTGAGATATTTTGCTAACAGAAAATCCCCCCCACACACACACAGTTATCAGTGAGGACTGGTGGTGATGTTTGTAGGCTGGACTGACAGGTATATAATAAAAAAGGCTCAGATTGGACTCAATCAAACAAAAGGAGATTTGTTGGCTACGCTTGTTGTCAGCCACACCTTTCGCTGAAACCAAGTCACAGAAAATCTTTAGTTTTGTCGCTTTTCCTTTTGCTAGCTTTAAATATAACTTGGTCTATCTGTCCCCAACCACTTCACTTCCACTTGTTCCTTCAAAGGCATGAAGGAAAACAGGTGAGTGTGGGCCAAACAAAACTATCTCCAACAAGCGACAAACTGAGGGGGCGGGACAAGACGACTGTCAATCATTCTGTACCATGAAAGACACGAACAGTTAGCCCTTTGGAAAGACTCTGGGATCTCCAGACTTTTTGGTGCCAGTTTTGTTGTAAATTTTATAAAACGTGATACAATAGTTTTCATTTGTGATTAGGTATTTAAACTTTTTTATTGTAAACACCAACACTAGCACCACTTAGACCAACCATCCCTGGTTACATTACTGCTCGCATTTGATCTTTTACTGACAAAAAATACCACCTCTTAGGTTCCTCCCCCAGAATAACACAACATTCTCCTCCTGTTTTAATGTTTTTTAGGATGTACGAGGCCGTCTGCTCTCCGTGCAGTCTTCAGTACAGCAGCTCAGAAAGCAGCTCTCTGAGTCTGATTTGGCCAAAAGAGAAGCTGAGCGGCAAAACCAAACGCTGCAGCGGGAAAAGGAGGCGGCTCAGAGGGAGCAGGAGGCCGCTCAGAAGGAGAAGGAGCGTCTGAAGCAGGAGAGGGAGGTGTTACTCAGGTGAGTTATTTCTGTCGCCTCGTCCTGTTTGTGTTTTTTTTTTATCCTGACGTCACGGTTTCTCCGTCGCAGTGAGAAGGCGAACCTGGAGAAGTCGATTCAGGCGGCGGACAGCAGCGGGCAGATCCTGCAGATGGAGCGGGAGAAGCTGCTGCTGGCCGTGGCGTCAGCTCAGCGGGAGCGAGACCGTGAGAGGGAGGAGAAGGAGGCCGCTGTTCAGGAGAGGGAGCGAGCCAAGGCCGAGGCTCAGAGGATGTACGGAGGCTAAGTGATGCTGATTGAATCGATGTGGTGCTGATGTGGAGCTGTCAGCACATCACACACACATTTGAACATTTACAGACACATGCTGCTTCTTTACACAGTGTAGGTTTTGTTATTATTTATTAATTATAAGATCAGAATAAATAAAAAACTTAATTTAACCCAAAACCTTAAAAATAAGCACCCATTAGCAGGTGTATTAACTTTTAGCAAGTATGAAAACTGACAAAGTTTTATTAATATGCTTTAAGTTGAAGTTTATTTCATTATTTAAACAAAAATAAAATTAAAAAAATAAATAAAATAAAACACAAGTTATAAATGAAAAAGCAGAGAGAAGACAATTTTTTAATGCATATTTTTCAAAAATAAATTTAAATAATAATCAATCTCATACAGACTCAAGCTTACAGTATCAGATCTTTCACAGCTCACACCAATACATTCTACGTAGTATATATATATATATATATATATATATATATATATATATATATATATATATATATAAAATATCTTTATCA
>JARVGW010000682.1:17410650-17434862 GCA_031762495.1 Anablepsoides rubrolineatus
AGAGGACTGTGGAGGAGCAGAAACCAGCAGGAACCCAGATCTGAATCCTCATGGAGATGTTTCCAGCTCTTCAGAGACTGAAGTCAGTGAGGAGGAAGAAGAGGAGGAGGATGAAGTCAGTGAGGATGAAGAAGAGGAGGAGGATGAAGTCAGTGAGGATGATGAAGAGGAGGAGGATGGGAACAGTCCTGACTCTCAGCTGGGACCCTTGTCAGACTCTGGATCAGAGACTGAAGACAGAAACAAAGACTGGAAGGAGAGCAGGGCTCCTGAGTCAGGTGTAAACTGTGTCAACAAGAGTTTCAGCTGCTCTGAGTGTGGTAAACAGTTTCTCCACAAGCAGTCTCTTCACAGACACATGACACGTCATTCAACAGTAAGACGTTCAAACTGTTTGAGTCATCATAAGAAAAGTGTCAGAAAGAAAAAACATGTAGAGTCACACAGAGGAGTCCAGACACAACCCAAATCATTTAGTTGTGATGAATGTGGTAAAAGATTTAATATAAAATCAAGATTAAACAAACACATGAGAGTCCACACAGGAGAGAAACCGTTTGTATGTGAGGAATGTGGACATAGATTTAGCCAGAAGAGTAGTTTAAAGTCACACATGAGAATCCACACAGGAGAGAAACCGTTTGTATGTGAGGACTGTGGACAAAGATTTAGCCGGAACAGTAGTTTAAACTCACACATGAGAGTCCACACAGGACAGAAACCATTTGTATGTGAGGACTGTGGACATAGATTTACATACAAGAGTACTTTAAACAAACACATGAGAATCCACACAGGACAGAAACCATTTGTATGTAAGGACTGTGGACAAAGATTTAGCCGGAACAGTAATTTAAACTCACACATGAGAATCCACACAGGACAGAAACCATTTGTATGTGAGGACTGTGGACATAGATTTACATACAAGAGTACTTTAAACTTACACATGAGAGTCCACACAGGAGAGAAACCATTTGAATGTGAGGACTGTGGACATAGATTTAAAGACAAGAGTACTTTAAATTCACACATGAGAGTCCACACAGGACAGAAACCATTTGAATGTAAGGACTGTGGACAAAGATTTAGCTGGAACAGTAGTTTAAACTCACACATGAGAATCCACACAGGACAGAAACCATTTGTATGTGAGGACTGTGGACATAGATTTACAGACAAGAGTACTTTAAACAAACACATGAGAGTCCACACAGGAGAGAAACCATTTCAATGTGAGGACTGTGGACATAGATTTAAAGACAAGAGTACTTTAAACAAACACATGAGGGTCCACACAGGACAGAAACCATTTGAATGTGAGGACTGTGGACAAAGATTTAGCTGGAACAGTAGTTTAAAGTCACACATGAGAGTCCACACAAGACAGAAACCATGTGAATGAGAGGACTGTGGACAAAGATTTAGCCGGAACAGTAATTTAAACTAGAATGGTTCCTAGAGAAACTGAGAGGATTGCCCCGCAGTGTAAAACTCGTCCGATGTATTTTTTTTTTTTTTTGCTGTTTAAAATTGACTGATTTAAAACTAATTTTGTGTGTTTTGGCAAAGTTTTCACAGTGGTTCATGAAATATTTTGCTAACAGACTTTGTTCTTTATTATTTGTTCCATTTATAGGACTTGAATACTCCAGTATAGCATTTAAATACTGTGACTGAGAGTGAATACTTTTTCAGTGTTTAAGTCCTTGCGGACTTCAAAACTTGTTGAGTAAATCAGTCTCAAAAACAAGATGAAAAAGACTTTTTGGCTGATTATAAGGCTTTAAAACTTGTTTAGATGAACAGTTTTTGCAGTGTGTGATCCTAAAGGTTCTGTTTCTGAACTCGGCTCTGACGGACTTTCAATGACCTCGTTTCTAAAACCTGAAAGAAGAACCAAAACCATACGCTCTGACTTCTAAAGAGAACATTTCTGCTGACGTTTCTTTTCTAAAGTTTCATTAAAATAAAATCATATAGTTTTCATCAGTGAAACCTCATGTTCTTCAGATAATCTGAAAATAAGTTACTTTTTATTTTTTAAATAAGGTCAGTTTAAATGAACAGACTTGTTTTTTGAGTTGCTGATTTGTACTTTTTAGTGACTTTTCTCTTTTGTGTATAAAACGTGTGATTAGTTCTGTTGTTTTTCTAACATTCAGCTGGAATCAGCAGTTATTTGTTTTTTTTTTTGTGGTTTATTTAATGAGAGAAGTTCCTGTCAGATGATTTTAAAGCTGAACTGTTTTACTGGATCAAAGCCAGATTTGTTCTCTGAGGGTGAAATTCCTGCATCCTCCTCTTCCTCTGCTCTGGCTGACCTTTGACCTTTTTTAAAACAGTTTAACCTCAGAGTTCTGTAGAACCTGCGCTCACATGTTCAGATCCAGACAGAAAGCAGTTTTACTTTCAGTTTTTCTTGCTTCTGCCTCTCTGCTCATATTTCTGGAGCTGTTAATCTGAAACTCTGGAGGTCAGGTCATCAAAGCAGAATCCATTTAAAGAAAAAGATTAAAAACAAGAAACTAGATTTTTATTGTACATTGTTTGTGTGTACATAAGTGTGCTTATTTTGTAATCCTGGGTGTTTATATTTATTTTATTCTATTGTGCTTATTTCTTTCTTTTCACATTTCTCTGAACAGTTGCAGCTGTAATACCTGTAATTTCCTAAGTGTTCTGGTTCTGATTTTACTGACTGACCAAAAATAGTCCAAATCTCTCAGCTGAACCAAATATTATGTTCAGTTTTCTGTGATTTTGACAATAAATAACTGAGATTGAATGATTCAGTTCTTATTCTGTAAATAATTAAAATATTTAACGACAATTATTTATTTAAAAGTTTATTAATTTCTTTAAAAATAAAAATACAAGTCATAAATTAAATGAAAGATAGCAGAAGAAGTAAATAATCTTATGTCTGCCCCTTTTTCTCAAATAAATAAATTCAATCAAAAAAAATCTTTAGTTTACAAAAATAATAAAATGTTTAGCTCCTTGAACAATAATTCATACATTTAAATATTTCTCCAGCAATTAATTCAGTAATTTATCTGTACTTTCTACTCCTTACTTTTTAAAAATGCAAAAAGTATTTCATTTCTATTTCTATTTAATTTAACATTATACTCATTATTGACTTTAGAAGAGTCAATATAGAATCATTATACGCTATAGAACCCTGTGGCACAGCCTAAGCTTTTATCCTTAATGGCTTTTTTTAAGTGTTCATTACTTTTACTTTTATACTTTAGGTAGTTTTAAAACCAGTACTTTTATACTTTTACTTCAGTAAAAAGCTTGAGTTGATACTTCTACTTCCAAAAATGTATTTTTAAACCTAGTATTTATACTTCTACTTAAGTAATGAATGTGAATACTTTTGACACCTCTGATGTCCACTGCTGTTTTTGCTTGTTTTCTGCTTAGTAGTTTTATCTTTTTCAGGGGAATATTTTCTGTTAAACACATTCAGATATTAACAAAAGGCTTCAGAATTCACAAGATGAACATGTGTTGTGTTGCAATAAAACAAAAAAATATCAACTTTAAATAGGATTTTTAGCCACTAGCTAGCTAAAGTACTCAGTATTTAGCTTGTAACCTCCCAGCCAATAGATAGTTTATCTGCTGTTTTTTATTCTTTTAGAACTAGTTCCTCTTCCTCTTCTTCTCTTTTCCCTATGCTGTCATGTTCAGAAACCAGAACTGGACAAAAAATTCCTTAAAAGCAGCCAAAGTCTCACGTATTTCCCTCCTGATCTGCGTTCTGTGCTGTTTGTTGCAGTCAGAAGCAGTGGGATCAGAGCGAGAGTCGAGCCTCGGCTCAGCGTGGAGCGTTGTCTGCAGCGAGGGAGACGCATCAGCAGGGGGAGGTCGAGAGGCAGCTGCTGGAGCAGGAGAAGGTCCAGCTGTCCCTGTCGCTGGCTCGGGTGAGAAACAGAACCAGCTTGTTTTTAATTTAACTCCTGGGTTCTGTCTGCTTGTTTTATCTGATCCTGACTTTCCCTGTCAGGCTGAAAGCAGCAACAAAGAGCTGTCGCTGCAGCTCAGCAGGCTGCAGTCAGAGGAGGTGGCTCTCAGAGACTCTCTGTCAAAGATGGGCAGCATGAACGAGGCCCTGGCTCAGGACAAAGCTGCTCTCAACACCTACATCCTCCAGGTGATCCTATCTGTCTGCCGAGCATCTCCAAAAACCCACTTCACGTCTCTTTAATCCCACAGCTTTGCAGCTGCGTGGTCTTTAATGTGTCTTTCTGTCCTAAAGCTGGAGGAGGAGAAGTCCCTCCTGCACGCTCAGAAACGTCAGGTGGAGCAGGAGAAGCTGACCATCAGGGACGAGCTGGTCCGGCTGGAGCAGGACCGGCTGGAGCTGGAGTCAGCTCGCGCGGCACTGCAGCAGTCGGTGCAGGATGCCGAGCTGAGCCGGGCGGGGCTGGAGGCGGAGCTGCAGGGTCTCCGAGCTGAGAGGCTGAAGCTGCAGGAGAGGATCACTCAGGTACAGATTAACTTTCAGCTCCGAACACATTTTTATCAGGTCCACAAATGGTTCTTCGTGATGTTTCTGTTCGGGGTTTGACCTCAGCTTTGCGGAGAGGTGACCTCTCTGGACTCGGAGTTGAGTCTGGCTCGAGGAGAGGGTCAGAGGAGCGAGGCGGCCCTGGAGGAGGCCAGCCGCAGTCGGGCTGAACTGTCCCGGGACAAAGCGGCGCTGCTGGTTCAGCTGACGGCGTCGGAGAGAGAGAACACAGTGCTGTCAGAGGAGCTGGCTGCTTTCAGGTGTGTGTGGTGCTCAGGAAGTTCAGTGGAGGAACAAAACATTTAAATATCTTGTTGCATTCTTTCATTTTAATGGGTAAAAGTAATTTGAATAACTATTTTTCTCTTTCAACTTTGTCAAGAAAAGAAAAACTGCACTGTTTAAATAATAAATGCAGCATCTAAGTTTTATTTTAAAGATAAACAGATTATTTATTTTTTAATGTGTTTTGTTACAAAAGCAAGACTTTTTTCCTCCATTTTGGACCATAACTTTGACAAACTTAAACATAGAAGGTGTGACTTTGAGAAACAATATAATAATGGATTGATAAAGGTCTGAGCGGGAGTCCTTGGAGACCAGCGTGTTTGACGTGCAGCAGCAGCTCGCTCAGGTGGAGTCCCGCCGGGAGCAGCTGGAGATGGAGAACCTGAACCTCAGCGTCCGCTGTGAGACGGCTGCAGGTGAGCAGAACGGTACAAGAATCAGTTTGTCCCTAACCAGAGGGGGGAAACTAAACCGGTGGAACGGGTTCTGTTTGCAGCCGAGCTGAAGCACGTTCGCTCAGACGTGGAGACGGCAGCGTCTCAGGCTGACGGGGACAAACAGGCCCTGCTTCAGGCCCTGAACGCTGCGCAGCTGGAGGCCCAGCGAGCTCTACAGAAGACCGTCTCTGAGCACCAGGAGGAGATGGAGAGGCTGCTGTCGGAGAAGGTGCTCGCCGCTTCCTCAAGCTGCTTCTGCTTTTTAAACGTGCATTTCGCTGAAGCGGTTCTTTTGCTCCGCTGCGCAGGACGTTGTGCGCCACACTTTGCAGATGGAGCAGGAGGCGGCGCTGAGGACGCTCAGGCAGGAGACGGAGGAGCAGCTCCACAGAGCGAAGAGGGAAAGAGAGGAGCTGGAGGAGGAGCTGAGGACTCTGCAGCACGATCGAGATCAGTGTTTGCTGCAGGCTGAGACAGAGAAACAGCAGGTCCGGTCCAGAGTTATTATAGTTAACTAAAACTAACTAAATAATGAAAACTGAAATTGAAAAAAAACATTTTAGTTAACAAAAATAAATAAAAACTCAAATAAAATGAAAAAACGATAACTAACTAAAACTGTGTAATCTTTTTATAAAACTAAGAAACAACTATTATCATTGTCCTAAAATAATCGCCCAAGTTTTTAGTTGGCAAATTGAGTTACACCATTATTTTAGTAAGGTTTTGCTATAATGGACTGCTTTAACTAGTGACCAAATAGCTGTTGGTTAGTTAACTCACAGGAACATCACATGGTTGAGGATGCATTGGCAAATATGTTTATTCAAACTATAAAAAAATTAATACCAAAACTAACAAAAACTAAACTAAACTAAACTAAAACTAAGCATTAAAATGCAATAATAACTAATAAAAACTAGCAAATCTACTGTAAAAACTAAATAAAACTAACTGAATTAAAAGAAAAAAGTCAAAACGAAATAAAACTATACTATAAGGAATAATCTAAAACTATTATAACCTTGGTCCGGTCTGAGTCAGAGGGTTTCCAGACCCTGAGATCATAACTCTTAGTGTTAACGTTTTTTTTCTCTCGTTGTAGGCCCTGTCGCTGAAGGAGGTGGAGAAGGCGGTTTTGTCTGACAGAGTGTCCAGTCTGCAGGACGAGCTGTCGGCAGTGACCCTGGAGGCCGAGCGGACGGCCAGAGAAGCCGCTCTTTACAAAGAGCAGGAACAGGTGGCTGAATTTGTCTTTTGCTGCTGGTTTTGGAGGAAAGGCAAGCTGAACTGAGCTTTTTGTTTTGGTCTTGTTTTCAGATCAGGGTTGGCGCTCTGAGCTCCGAGCTGCTGGAGCTCCAGTCTCAGCTGGACGACGCAGCTTCTGCTCATCAGAGGGAACTCCAGAGTTTACGGGAAACTTGCACCGATCTTCGATCTCGTGCTGATGTTGCTCTCAAAGAGGTAAATGATCCAGAAGGTAACATAAAAGTTCCCATTAAAACATTACTTCTGCTTGAACATGGCCAAAAAACCAAACCTGACTGTTTGTCCTGCAGCTGGAGCAGTGCAGAGCTTCTCTCTCAGCCGCTGAGGAGAGTCAGGACCTCCTGAGGCGGGACTTGTTGGAGGCCGAACGTCGTCGGAGCCAGGCTCAGGACTCATCCGAAACTTACAGGAGGGAGGGTTCAGATCTGCGCCGCAGCCTCGGGGACGTCACCAAGGAGAGAGACGCTCTCAACCAATCAAACCCTCAGCTGAGGGAAGCTCTGCGCAGCGCAGAAACCGAGAGGATCAGGTAAATGAAGAAGATCCAGGAGACATTCAGCGTTATTGGTTTCATTGTAACTTCATGTGTTTGTGTTGTTAGTGTGAAGCGGCTGTGCGAGGAGACGCAGCAGAAGCTGGCTGTGCTGGAGGAGAACTTCTCATCCTCTCAGAAGGAGGTGACGGAGCTGCGGAGCTGCCTGAGAGAGGTCGAACGGTCGCGCCTCGAGGCTCGCAGGGAGCTGCAGGAGCTCCGCAGACAGGTGCCGAAGTTTGGTTTGAATATTTGCTTCCAGTTTGTTTGGTAAACTGTACGTCCCAGGTCAGTCATGGTGCCATCGTTTCTGCTTTTTTTTTTCAGCTTAAAATCCTAGATGGAGAGAAGGAGCAGAGGAGCAGGGAGGTGGCAGAGCTGCAGACCCGTCTGTCACTGGAGGAGCAGAGGGAGGAGGAGAGGATGAAGGAGGTTTTTATCCTTAAACAGAAGCTCACTGAAGCTGAAACAGCCAGAGACTCGATGAAGAAAGAGGTAAAAGTATAACTTATAAATCATTCCACTTTTAGCCTTCAGAGTCTGACGTTTTCTTTTCTTCCCAGCTTTCTGTGACGCAGAAGCGTCTGATGGAGTCGGAGGCGGGCTGGCGCAGCTGTGAGAGGGAGCTGACGGCGCAGCTGCAGGACCTGCGAGGCTGCGAGAAGAAGCTCCAGGACGAAGCCAGGAACCTGTCGCTGCGCGCTCAGTCGGCCCAGGACTGCGCCGCTCAGTCCGGCCTGCAGCTGAGCGAGGCGCAGGGTCGACTGGCCGCCACAGAGGCGGAGCTGACCCGGGCCGAGGCCGCCAGGAGGGACCTGGAGTTTCGCCTCGGCAGCCTGCAGTCGGCGCTGACGCGAACGCTGGGCATCGGGGCGAGCGGCAGAGGGTCCAGGGGGCGGAGCCCAGGAGGGAGCTCCACGTCGCTGGGAGGCGTGTCGCGCCACCAAAGCATCTCGCCACTGCGGTCCTCGCTGACGCCTCCGAAAGGTCAAAATTCAGCTTTATGAACAAGTCATGGAGATCTATGAGACAATTTATGAATTAATGTAGCTTAAAGCAATATTCAGTGTGTAAAAACAATGTTATTTTTCTAAAAGTTGCCAGATGTTTGGCATAAACTGTAAACAAGCAAATTATTTCAACTGTAAATCTGAACTAAACAGAGTTCCAAGGAAGCACCCCTGACAACACCTTGGGCTCCGGAGCTGCGTCTCCTGAACGAGGCGACACGCCGCTTCCTCTTCCTCACCCGGAGCTGGACTCTGACTCGCTGCGGAGCGGCCTCAGGGACTTCCTCCAGGAGCTGCGGGACACTCAGAGAGACAGGGTAACAGACCTGCACCACACACAGTCACTTCAGGAGGATGTGCTTAGGTTCATAACATTTTATTTATTTATTTATTTACTTACTTTTGCAGGATGATGCTCGATGCCAGCTGGGGGTCCTGCAGAGGGAGCTGGAGGAGCTGAAGGGGGAACGAGACTCTGCTCAGAATCGCCTCTCTCAGCTGCAGACCACCTTGCAGGAGATCCAAGAAGGTCTATAACTAGATATAAAGATATTTATAGGAAGAACTGAACTGAAACTGAAGCTCGTTTGTTAAATGTGTGTCTGTGTGTGTGTGTGTGTGTGTGTGTGTGTGTGTGTGTGTGTGTGTGCAGGGAAGCGCGGGCTGGACGAGCGTCTGACCACCACCCAGATCCTGCTGCAGCAGCAGGAGGAGGGGGTGAGGAGGGGGGACAGGGAGAGGAGAGCCCTCGCCGACAGAGTGAAGAGCTTAGAGCGATCTCTGCAGACCTCAGAGAGCGATAAGAAGCACACTCAGGTACAGTCGCTCACTTCTGAGCACGTCTTTGTCTTCTCACACACAGCAGTGACCAGATGGCACAATGATCAGTTTAATCTGGAGGGGACTGTAATAACAAAAACCCAACACACACACAGTGGTACACCACCTGTGGTGTCGTATATCAGGTCTCCATATGTCTGATTTTAATGCCAGATTCCCGTCTGGCCCAGGCTCTAAAAATACCTCAAGATTTATTCATATTAAAGACAAAGCATTTCATGAAGGTTTGCAAACAACTCATCAGCCTAAGATCCTCTTATGATAAGTGGAGTTATAATTGTTTTGGTCAAACTTAATAAATAACATTAAGATCTTGCCAGATATATGTTAGTACTCAGAGTATGTGTTGAAAAAACTACCACACCAAACTTTAGCTCAATATCTGTAAATTTGATGAAATTATAGTGACGTAAAGTTAGATGTAAAATCAACTAGAGAATTTGCATTTCTTAAGAAAATGCAGTGTGAATTCTTAATGCTGAAAATCTTTTGCTGAATAGCTAAAAAAGCTAAAACTAGCCTCAAAATAGGTAAAGAAAAACTACGTAGTTGGATAAAGAAACAGAATGAGCACATTTTCTGAACTAAGCAGTACGAAGCTCAAATTATTACAAAAAGATGAAAGTATCTGTTAGCTAAAAACACAGAAAACAGCTGCTTTTAAAGATGAAAAAATAGTGTGTATGGACATAAACTGCTGACCTGATGCTGTTTTTGTTTCAGAGTTTGAGTCTGTAAAACACTTGTATTATTATTATTATTATTATTATTATTATTATTATTATTATTATTATTATTATTTAAAATTTTCTTCCCTCTGCTTTCTTTAATTTTATTTATAAATTGAGTTTTGTTTTGTTTTTTAATTGCATAGAGATTTTTTTTTAACCTTTAAAGACTCAGTGGACCAAACTTAACCAAATTTGTTATTATCTTAAAGGGGAAATTATTCTTGAAAATGTATTTTTTAAAAACAAATAATTAAATATTTTTTCTCAGTTTAAGATGTTATCTTTTTTCTAAAACTCACCTCTAGTATTACCTGTAAAACCCTCGCCTCTGCTGAGTAAACGGTCCACTCGGTGATGATGATGATGATGATGTCTCTGCAGGATCAGCTGAATAAGCAGCGTGCGGCTGAGGTGCGGCTGGACGCAGAGAGGAAGCGCCTCCGGGAGGCGCTGGAGGCGGCCGAAGCTCGGGCCACCAGGGTGGAGCTGGGGAGGCGCAGCCTGGAGGGGGAGCTGCAGAGGCTCAAACTGAGTCTGGGCGACAGGGAGGCTGAGAGCCGGGCCTCGCAGGAGCGCCACGACGCTCTGCTTAAACAGGTGCCCTTTGAATCCGCCTGATTGGAAAATATAAACCACAGATTAAGAGATGATTCGGTTTGTTTATTGTGCTGTGGGGAACCTCGGCCTGTTTTCTGTAAACTCCAGGTTGCTGAGGGCGATGCTCGTGTGTCGGTGCTGCAGGGAGAGGTGGACCGGCTGAACCAGGCTCTGCTCCGATGTCAGGAAGGTGAATCTGCTGTCAGAGAGAAGGCCGTGTCTCTGAGTCAGACCCTGCAGGAGGTGACGGCGTCCCACAGCGGCATGCAGACCCGTCTGCTCGCCCTGCAGAAGGCTCTGAGCTCGTCTGAACAGGACCGAAGGCTGCTGCAGGTGTGTGTGGGTCAGAGGGATGATTAAGTTTCATGTTAGTGTGTGTGTGAAGATTTCTTTGTTCTGTTTAGGAACAAACGGATGAAGCTCGAGCAGCGTTGGCAGAAACAAAGAGGAGCGCGGCGGCTCTCTCCGAGCGCATGCAGAACCTGCAGACTGAGCTGAGTCGGAGCGAGCAGCGGCGGGAAGAACTGGAGTCTGAGCTCAGCGCCTCTCAGGAGGTCGCTGAGACTTTATTTTTATGCATAGCACAAAAACATGAAAGTACGAGGTTCATCAGGAGAACAGCGATAAAACAGGTGATCCTTTCTTCCATCAGGCTCTGCGTCAGCGCTCGGCGAGTCTCGTGGAGGCGCAGCGCAGCGTTCAGTCCGCCCAGACGGAACGGGCCGCCGTCGAGGAGCGGCTGCGCGGCCTGCAGAGGGCCGTGGCCACGCTGGAGACGGAGAAGAAAGATGCGGAGAGGCAGGCGGTGAGGCTGGAGAAGGACAAGAACGCATTGAGGAACACGCTGGACAAGGTGAGGAACGGATCATCCGCATGGCTGCCGTGCAAAGTTTACGTTTAAAACAGAACCTTCCTGACGTTAGGTCGAGCGTCAGAAGCTGAAGTCTGAGGAGGGCAGCATGAGGCTGTCTGCAGAGAGAAGCCGCCTGGATCGCACCCTGAACACAGCGGAGCAGGAGCTGCAGGAGGCGCAGCAGCAGATATTGATGCTGCAGGTGAGGAGGAGCTTCTCTGCAGTGTTCACACCTCATCTGATGTTGAGCAAAACTCCTAAATTTATTTGTGAAGAAAACAGCTTCCAGAAGGAGTAAAACAATGATTTGAAGATTTTAAATTTCCACAAAATTAGTCAAACACTCACCTTCTGTTATTATCAGACAACAATCAGATTATAGAAAAAGTCCATAAATATGGATCAAAGTTAATCAAACTAAATGAATGATGTATTTCTCACACTCATCATGTTTTTTGCTATATTAATGTGCTTCATTTTGCTTTAATTTTTGCTATGGTCACAGTTAAAGTAAACTAAATAAACTGATAATCATGTTTTAGTGAGTTGGGTTCATGAGACTGTTTGAGAAAAGTTTATCAGATTCTCACTAGATTTAAACTCCTGAATGTTTATCTCCTGTTCCTCAAACCAAACTTCCTTCTGACACAATAAGCATTTAGTTTCTAAGCTACTTACGCCATATCTTTTTTGCCACAGAAATGCCATAAACAAGTGATAAATAAATCTGCAGTGGCTTTCAGAGGAATTCTGAAACTGTGATTAAAGTTGTTTGTTTCAAACCACTTTTCCTCATTTCGTCAAACTTTTTCCAGGCTGCAGAAATGTCTTTTTTCTGTCAGTTTTCTCTGAAATTGATAAAAAGCCACAAAGACTAACAGAGAATTTATAAAATGTTCAGTAAATTGGGAGGAAAAATAAGTTTTCTAAACTGCATCATTGTTTGGAGAACTGAACCTGTTTAGATCATTTCTACAAAAACACAAGTACAGTTTGGGGTTTTCTGTCCTTCATACTCAGGTGTGTGTGTGTGTTTGTGTGTGTGTGGTGAGCAGACACAGCTGGCTGACACAGAGCAGACCCACGCTCTCTGCGAGGGTTTGGTTCGGCAGCGCGACGAAGCCCAGCGGGAGGCGGAGAGGCTGAGGAGCAGCCTCAGAGACGTTGAGCGAACGCTGGGCGTCAGAGAGCGAGCTCACCGACACCGAGTCAAAGGGCTGGAGGAGCAGGTGATGGTGGTTTTTATCAGGCTTACATCACGTCTCTGTAGCTGTCTGATTCTAACAGATTAGATATATTTAAACAGTCAGACACTAAAACTACTGAGACGATAGTTAAAACATAAAATAAATATAAAATAAATCACCAAACAATGATTTAACGATTTCAAGTTCATAACCATGGACCTCTGGAGAAATGCTTCATGTGCTACACTGCAAAAAATCAAGTTTTAAAACCTTATATTCAGCTAAAAAAATCTTTTTGATCTTGTTTTTAGACTGATTTACTCAACAAGAACTGATTGTGTCAGAATAATCATCTTATTTTCAGAATGTGTCAGATTATTTGTCTTGTTAGCCTGATAATTTGACTCAAATTAAGTCAGAATTTTCTGCCAATGGAGTAAGAAAATTTTACTTGGTAAGATTTTTGAAATACTTGATTTGACTCAATTTTTTTCTTATTTCAAGAATCCAGCTAATAATTTTGTGCGATCGTGTTTAACATTAATTTCAAGGTTTGATCAAAATGAATATTTGATGCTAAAATATCCATTTAGATATGCAGCATCTTAATAGTTGATAATTTGCACATAGAGGACCACAGCAGCCTGGATTACAGATTAGAGTCATGTGATGTGAGTGGTTCAGATGAGAGGTTTACAGTCCTGGTCTCTGATGTCTTTAACGGCAGGTTTCCACCCTGAAGGAGCAGCTGCAGCAGGAGATCAAACGCTGGCAGCCCTCTCTTCCTCCCTCCTTACTGTCCACAGGAAACTGAGAGGAAAGCATCAACTCTAACCAACAAACAGAACTTTACAGCTCTGCTCTTCATCAGATTAACACCACTGTCATTTCAAAAGGTGCTTTATTGACAAAATTTGAACTGTACAAAAACAATGATGGGACTGCAGATTATTGAAAACACATCTGTAACTATCAGCTTCTTCACAAACAATCAGGTCACCACAAAGATGTTGGATGTTTTACTGTTTAACTTTTATTCTTCCTCACTCAGAGAAACTGACTGAAGGTTTTTATTGTGACTGAAAACAAACATAGCAGTTTATTTTATTAGAAACAGGTTTTACTGATGTTAAAATGCTATTTTAAAACTAAAACTGATCACTTTTATAATATGGCACCCAGACAGTATGTATTTTTATTAGTTAAATGGATAGCTATGACCTTTTAAAGTGGGATTCTGTGAAAAGGTTAAGAACAGTTAATATCTTACCTGTTGTAGATGGATCTTTAAACAACTTTTAAACAAATTTTTTCTTGTCTTGTGGAAAACCTTCACTTAAGTGTGTTGCGTAGCATTGCTAGCGTTAAGAGTTTGGTGATTTTAGCCAGGTGTTTCAAGTGGGAGTTTCTTGGATGTGGGCAAACTGTGATTGGTTGGATTTACTATTTTGAGTGAGGTTTGAAGAAGCCATAATGGTTTGGTTGGATGAACACCTGGTAAGATTGGTATGATTCAGATCACTAATTTTGAATGTGAAGAATAATTTTAGTCATAACTCAGAACTGGATGGTGCTAGCCTCATGAAATATAAAGTCAATGAACTATTTTTACAATCTTTTTTTGTGACATTGTTCTGTTTTAAACTATAAATAGACAGTCAATAAGGTCAACAACAGGGAAAGAGTGGGAACCAAGTGTAGTCAACTCCTCAGACAGGCCATTATGTTATCTCAGGAAATGCTACAGCTAGCTGTCCTTTACTGTGTTTGCAAGTGTGAAGTTTGCAAAAGATCCGAATCTTTTGAACTGTTCTTTACAACGAACTATAAGAATCAAGGTACTTACAGTAAAGAGCCTTTTGTGGTTTTATTTATTTATTTTTTCTTTCTTAACCACAGTGACAGTCACTCCTCGTTCGCGTTTTCACAGAAAACAGACAAAGCGGTGAAGTACAGCAGCTCAGGGGATAAAAGGAGAGCAGGTTCTGCTTGACAATAGTCATGGTACCAGCCAGAAATCATGTGCCATACTGGATGACGTAACCCGTTTAAAATCAAATGGCTCTAGGAAACAAACGCCAGTCAAATGTTTGAGACTGGAGTTGTATTCCGATGGCAGTAACTAATTCTGACCAGATTACTGAGCAAACAACTCAAAGTGATGGTTTTTTAAACATTTTTTCAAACAAGGAGCTCCATTTATATCCATTCCACAGAATCTTACTTTAAAAGGTCTGTACTACCCCTTTAATATGAGTTGTAAATATATATTTTTATTATATGAACACTAACAGACATCTGTGTCACTTGTGTTGAAGATAAACCAGGTTTGTTGGAGAATAAAATGATGTCTTGCTCATAATTTCAGCTCCTTTCATCACATCAGGTAAAATCGGAATCAATCTGACGTCACTAAGAAGTTGTAAAAAACAAAAAAGAGATTATTTTTTATTTTTATAGTGACAGTTTTACAAAGCAGTAGTATAGAGGCCTTTTTAAAGCACTAGTTGCCACTTTTCTGTAGCGGTAGTACAAAAAAAACTGGTGTCGCTCACCTGCTTTACAGATCTCATGATCGTTCGATATTCATCAGTTCTGTCGGATCTCAGAGCACCAATAAAAGGGTCTGATTATCACGACTGCTTTTTAACAAAAGTACAGTAATACAACAACAAATACAAAACATGAGATTATTACAATACAATATGCAAAAAATAAAAACAGGGATCTGTGCACCTGTAAAAGTTTTATAGCACCAGTGACTTATACAATCATCAGTATTATTATTTGTTTTATAATCCGTACACATGTGGAGAACAGAAAACAGGAATATTCAAGGTGCTTCTCGCACGGGGAAAGTAATGAGTTGGGAGGCAAAAGAGGAGAAGATGAGAGGATGAGGAGCAGCATCATCAGCAGCCGCCGCAGCTTTTCCCACAGCTTCCTCCGAGCGAGGAGCACTGACCGCTCAGCGCCATGACGCCACAGCGGGAAAACTGGTCACGACACAGGTCCGCTAAACACACACACACACACACACACACAAACAAATAAACACACACACACACAAAGGTCAGTTAATCCTCTCACAACCAAACCTTGAATTAAACTTTTTTCAAACAAACAAAATTCATGTCTTTGGAAGAACTTCTGAAAATATACAGTATATTACTACTAATATTAAATGGACCATATGTTCATCATAATGGTTCAATACTAAACTCAGTTTAGTACAACACAATTAAAGAAAAATAAAATTATATGATCACAATTTTTAATTTAAAATTAAAAATGTGTTCAGTTTAATTGTTCAGTTTAAGAGGTCGTTCATACATTGATTTAACTGATTTAATTTTTGAAGTGAGTGTGTTATTACATCTCAGTTGTGTTTTTTTTTATCTTGGAACTGATCACATTTAGGTTATAGTGTCATTTAATGAGATCTTTGTCATTTATTCAGAAACGTCAGGATGTAAAAGCCTGAACCCACCTCGGAGCAGCTCCTCGTGCGCACACACTGTCCTCACGCAGATCTCATTGTTGATGACGTAAACCCGCCGCAAACTGAAACGCAAAAAGTTCACACAAACAATAACTGATCAATAATACACACTGCCACACAAATATCTGCTTATTTTAGCTCATGTTGTTCAGAAAACTGGAAAAGAAATAAGCATTTTTTTTAACTAAACTGATTAAATATGAGTTTTCTACCTGTAGAAACAGAGGCTGTTGAGACACTGCTTGCAGGGTTTGTGAACGGAGTAGAGTCGGGTGCAGGGGTACTGCTCCTCTCTGCAGTCTGAAAGTCAGTCAGTGACAAAATTAATTGTTTTTCATGCCGTTTTGTGCAAATGTTTTGAGTCAGCCTTCATTTTTCCAAGCAGACGGATTTTCTTTGATCTTTTAAGGCAGTCTGGATCCTCTGGTTTTGTTCTCACATCACGAGTGTATTTAAGATCCTCCTCCTTGTCTGTAAAGTAGATCCTGCTCTCATCTGTGAACTTTTAACTCCTTGGAGATTTTCTAAACCCATCAGATCTCCTAATTAAGGAGTTCTAATGGCCCTGGCTCTTGTCTGAGAATGCAAAGGTTTTGTAGGTTTCTATCTATGGTCTCAAACTGTGATCACAACTGAAGTAAAAACCTGCACAATGGTTTTTGTCTTGTTTTAGGACCCACTTTTGTATTTTGTGTTTCTTTTATCTCTGTTCTTATTTAGTTGTTTTATCAGTCTGTTAAATGTAGTATTTTATTTCATGTAAAGCATTTTGTAACATATATTTGGTCAAAATGACTGCTTTTTAAGTTACATTTTAATGACTCATCCTGATAACATGAGCGGTTCAAGCTTTGATTTGTCTTCCAAATCAGGACAACTCATTGATATTTGGTCTGAATCTTACTTTTAGGTTAGCTTTTTTTTATGTAATTTTAAAGAGGAAACCTCAAACAATATTTATTTTAAAATTTACTAGCTGGAAACGAAAAAAAGCTTTGCTAGCTTGCAGGGAAAATATAAAAAAATTGAAGGCTTTTCTGCTCAAAAACATGTTTTTTGTAGCTGCTGCTCAAAAAAAGTGCTTCCAAAAATTATTGAATATAATATTTTAGATATTTAATTTAAACAACCCATTGATAAAGTATTTATTCAGCATATTTTAACTAAATACACTTGCTGCAAATGTTTTAATCACTACATATAGCTGCCCAGTTCTCCACTTAATACTGAGTTTGATGTGATGGATTACATACTTCAAAACAGGGGTTCTGGGGACCCCTTAAAAGGGTGAAAAAATTCCAGGGACCCCCTCACAAACCTCATGCTGTTAATGCAAAAATAATTTACTGTTATTTTAACCCCTTATTCCCATGGTAATATTATTTTTTATTTCTGTCCAGTATCTGAAAAATGTATTTATTTCTTAAGTCAATTCATTAATGAATTATTGGAGCTAAAAAGGCTGAACCAACGTAGAAAACTAATTTAAACTAACGGGCAAAGTTAGGTAAAACTAAAATAATTAGTAATGTGTTTTCCTGGGCATTTTCACTGTTTGTTAAAGTGGCTGAGAATAAATGCTGTAGTTTATCTGCAGCTTTCTTACCGAGCGGGCCGGGCTCTGTGGGCTCCGTCTCAAACTCAGGCTCTGAAATCCAAAAGAAAAAACTGATTTCAGACACGAGTCAGTCTTTAACTAGCTGAGAGAACCAGTAACTGTAACGACCCCGACAGCTGGAGCCCTCGTCAAGTTTACCTGGACGGATCACTGGGTCGAGCTGAACCTGCTGCTGGTAGGTCTTAGGAAGAGGTTCAGGATTTGGGGTCTCTGTATGGAGGGACATGTGATCAAAATGAAATATAAACACTCAGCAGCACTTTTTAAAACCACTGATGATATATACTTTACCTGGGAAGGGGTAATCATAGTCATCTGTGAAGCAGGAGGGAACAACATTCAGTTCAATAAATAAACACAAAACAGCCTCATGTTGAAAACAATGATGTGCAGTTTGTGAATCTATGACTTCATGTCCAAGATGTTTATATTTAATAAGAAGCAGAGTGGACAGAGAGTTATTAACATCATAAAACTGCTGCTATGAGTGTGGTAAACAACAACAGCTCCTTCAGGCTACGTGACACATCAGAGGCCGATGAGTGATGGAGAACAGATGTTTAAACTCACCCAGGAAGGGAACCGGGTCCTGGTACTGGGCGAGCAGCAGAACTGTTGATGTTTCAGACAAATAAAGTTACACAAAATAACAAGCTGTCGAGGCAGTAATGAGAACGAATTGGCGTTTTGTTTGGCGCCGTTAAAAAATATCTTAATTTTTCTGGGAATTAAGGTTTAGTCAAGTTTTAAAGGGTCTTGTTATAAGACAGTTTTTAAGTTTTTAAAGGCAAAATGAAGCATATATAAGTATCTGAAGTGTTGAGCCGTTAAAACCCTAACTCAATCAAGAATGTAAAAATGTTTTAAAGAAATGATCAAACACAGCCATAAAGATGCTCAGTTTTATTAAGACGCATTGGAAAAGTTCAAAAGGAACACTAACAAAATAAAAAAAAACAATCAAATGTGTCTGTGACCTTTTGTTAATTTCATTGGTTTAAACTGCAGTTATACTTTTAATCTGTGTACCTCGCTGCAAGGGGGAAAAATTAAATTCAGTTGTATAAAATGTAAAAAAATAAAATAAAATCCAAATTTTATAAACCCATATTCATAACAGAACCAACAGACAAGAGATCATCTGCCCATCAGGATTCAGCCTCTCTGTTTGAACCATCTCTGGAAACGTTACAGAGTTTTTTATGTTTATTCTGGAGAATACGCAGGTTTACATGGACACAGCTGTGTTTGTTGAATCTGCTGTTGTTTCCAGGCCAGGCCAGGTCACTAGCTGCGCTGGGATTTTTGTATTTTAATGACACGTGGAAATGCACAGACAAGTCAGCCTCAAGCTTATAAACATCCAAAATTGTGACATTATACCTAAGATGAGGTTGGGTCAAACCGGTCCGGCCTGTGGCTTAGGCAGTGTAGGCAAATGCTGAGAGCACCGTCCATCTAGGGAGCGCCATGAATGGAGGAATGAAAAATATATATGTTCTGGGACTTTTTATCAGTGTATAGTTGATTTAGTTTGTAGAATAAAATACTAAACTATTTATTTGGTATGTGAATGTGTGTAAATTAGTAGCAAGATGGGGCCACCTGGGCATCAAACTGACTGTAGGCCGGCCCTGACACTGCATGCTGAAAACAATGAGAAGCACAAGCGGTACTGTGCTAACCACCATTATTACTGTTATTTATCAGCATGTGCAGAAAAACAATTGACTGCAGCCATTTGTGATGCGCACTCGCATTTTCTGAAAACATTCTCACAAAACTTTAGTTTCAGAGAAAACAGCTGTTTTCATCAGCCAAAACACAGCAAACAAGTTAAAAAGTGTCACCTTAACTCAGCCTAAAATGCTCTTCTTTCAGAGGTGTATAAAGTAGCCTACTTAAAAAATAGACAAAGTAAAAGTAAAAATACGTTAACAGAAAGTAACTAGTAAAAATTTTAATGTTCACAATAAAGTAAATGTACACTAAAAATGAAGTGTTGAATTGATTTAAATGAGTTAAGCATAAACAACTCCTTTTATGATGAGTTCCATCATATTTAAGTTTGTAGCGTGTAACTGTGTTTATTTTAAAGTAAAGAAGCAAAAGTATATTTATGTTTTGAACGATACTGAAACAAAGTACTATACACCTCTATTTTTTTATATTCACTGACCTGTTTGCTGCTGTTTCTTGTTCGTAACACTTAAGTTTTACTCCTTTTGTTGCCCGTCCCAACTTACTTGAGATGTTTTGTGCCTCTAAGTTCAGATTTCCCTTATAGTTTTTGTGTTGACTGTGGTGCAGTTACCTGGCATGCAGATCAGTAGGAGGACTCTCATGGTCACTCTGGGAGGTAGGCTGACTTTAACCCTGAGAATGAAAAGGAAGAAAGTACTTATTTGGGTTACGTTCTCTCCTCCCTTTCCCTCCTGCCCTCTGTCACCTTCCCTGCCTCCCCCCTACTGCTTGTGCCCTCCTTCACCCCATCATCCTCCCTCCACTGGCCTCAGTGAGCAACAGAAGGAGGAAAGAAAAGAAAAAAAACACTAGCAGCAAGAATGTGACACAGACGAAGAACAATCTCATTGGGGTTTTTCCCTACTTTTTCCTCACTGCAGCAGACAGTGTGGACGCTGCATTCCAGGAAAGGAAACAGAAGACCACTTAGACCCCCCCCCCCCACACACACACACACACACACTCCTCCTCTCCTTGTCCTGTGAGCTTTCTTCATCCCTCCCTCCTTTTGTCTCTGCATCCTTCATTTCCCTTCTGTCCCTCTCTCTGGTCATTTTCTCCAACCTCCCCCCCCCCCCCCTCATTTTCTTTGTTCCACTCCTGGGTTCAGTTATAAATGGCATGTGGGCAAAACGTCACAAAAAGTACATCTATTTATTTATTTATTTCCATTCAAAAGTTCATAAGTCTTTTTTTTTTTACTCAATTTGTTATAGCTGAAAAAACTTGAGCCAAAACAGACAACATTCAGCTGTGATTTGGTGTTTTTAACACATGCAGTCTGTAACACAGCTTGGATGAATAAATGTGTTTCTGTCTGCAGCAGCACAACACACACACACACACACCATTCGTCATGTACATCACAGTGACTATTGGAAACCATATGCTTTTCATAGCAAACATCTGGGAGCGATTAGCCCCCCCCCCCCTCTCTAACTCTCCTCGTCCAAACTTCTCTTTTAGGCCACAGGGACCCTTCAAACACACAAACACTCTGGGGACAGAAACAAGAGATGCTCTGCTGTCATCCATTTGTCTTTAAGGAGTCTATTTCTGTTTAAAAGAGAACAATAAAAAGAGCTGATCTAAACCATCTTGCCATGAGGCCTCATTAACCCCCAGGAAGGAGCAGATTTCTTCTTTTTCACTGGAGTTTTCCTTCTCTGCAGGCTTCACTGTGAGCTCCTTTTTCCCCTCCAAGCCCAGCTGCACATGTCAACACACGTTAACATAAACACTCATTTTCTTTAATCTACATTGATCTTCTTTAAAAGCTCAAGATCTCTGCATGTCTTAACTTTTTTTTTTAATCCCAACTCTGATGTAATTAAAACCATAAACATGCAAATTAAATTCAGTTTTAAAAAAGCAGATGAACTCAACCAGGAGGTTTTTTCTTAAATATCTTACCTAATGTTTGACTCAATTAGCTGTGACCTCCACCAGCTCTGATGTGTCCTGTGAATGAAGGAGGATCCTGCAGCGCCACATTGTACCTCCCTGCATCTGCAGTCTCCTCCTCCACCAGCAGCACCCCCCCACCCCAACCCCTCGTCCCAGAACAGACCCACAACAGAACCAGCCCCCAACTTGTAACTAGAGAAGGATGGAAAATGAACCAAATGTGTGAAAATACTTTTAAAACCTCATCCTAAAAGCAACATATGTGGTGTCTGTTCTGTTTATTTATCTCAAGGAAATGTACAAATAAATTATTATTCAGAAGCATCTCCATATTAAATAGAACTGTTTTTTTTAAAAATAGAATAGAATAGAATAGAATAGAATAGAATAGAATAGAATAGAATAGAATAGAATAGAAACAGCCTTTATTGTCCTGCATGGGGAAATTCAGGTGTAGCAGCAGCAGATACATACATCAATCCACAGAAACCGTATATTGCTATGTGACATTATCAATTGTAGCAATAATAGTAGAATTAAAGACAGTAACAGTAAATAATAAACATAGATCAAAATAAAAGTAAGAATAATCATTACTGTAATGGGCTATCAAGATGAAATTGGATAAAATGAAAATAAGGCAAGATACTGTGTGCAGAAAAATATAAATTACAGGAAAAACAGTCATGATGAGGGATGTGTGCAAATTGATTCAAACTCAGTCATTAAGTCCAGTACAGGAAAGGGGGGAAAAAAGTACAATTGCCACAGGGTATTATTTATGTAATTATTGAGAGGTAGAGTTGTTTGATGTGTAAACACAAACATGGATACTTATCAAGATTATTGGGATCAGTGATGATTGTAGAGTCTAACAGCTGATCCTCAGCAGGTAGAGTCTGCTCTGACCCTTCCTGTAAAGTGCGTCCATGTTGTGAGTCCAGTCCAGTTTATTGTTCAGATGAACACCCAGGTACTTATAAGAGTCCACTATCTCAATGTCCATTCTCTGGATGTCAGTGAGGTTTTACTTTAGACCTGGAGACCAAAGGATGTGAGAGGCTGCAAAGTTTGTTTTTAAGAAGTCTAGATTAAAAAAACACAAATTGTCGAGTTTAAAAACAGAAAATTAAGAAGTTTTTGTCTATAAAAAAAGTTAAACTCACCAGCTTCATGGATAAATATGTATAACTGAGGTTTATCAGCATGATAATGAAAATTTATCATGTGCTGTCTAAAAACTTTACTTAATTATATTTAGCACAAAAAGTAATGAAATATGTGTTTGGTAGAGTATTTTTTTGTTGTAACAGTGCCTTATGGCAACAAATCTTATGACTGGCAGCACCTGGAGGTACCAGGAACAAATGTGGCACCATTTAAAAGGAAAATTAACAGGATTTCCAACAGTATTTATGTCCAAGAAGCATTGTTACAACAAATAAATAATCTACCAAACACAAATTTCCTTACATTTTGTGTTAATACGTTTAGGTTAGTTTGATTGTAGGAAATAATGTGAAATATTTTGTACCTTATAAAGCTTTTTTTTTCTTTTTTTAAAGAAAAATTGCCTTTAGTGAATGTTACCTTAGATTTAACAAGTAAAACTCTTTAAGGAACATTTGTTTTTAAAAACAAAGCATCAAGGATCTTGTGTAGACCATTATCAATGTTTTGGTAAGAGACATTAGGAGCTGTTCAGAATAAACAGGTCACATTCTGCTTGCTGCTCTTTCTTCTAATCTTAGGTTTTCTCTTAAAAAATGTTTAATCAGTCTGTCTTTGATTTTGAATTATGACAGTCATCTTTTTATATCCCTTTATGTAAAACAATAATTAGGTGTAAAACAGATAGTTAGCTTATTTGAACAATTTAAATCTTTGCCAGTAATAAGATACATAATCCCAATAAATCTCTATATAACTGTTCCTTCAGTATGTTTTCATAAAATAAACGCATTTCATCTCAAAATCCTTTAATTGCAACTTATTACTTTTTGATTTACCAGTTTGAGTTTGTCCAATAAAAAACACAAATGAACAAAATCCTCTTAAAGTTTTGATAAATGTACTAAAACATTTGCAACTAAATCTCTGCACAACAGTGACATCTGGTGGTCAATGAGTCATCCAGAGAATAGATGACAGGTAGATGGCAAAACAAGTGAAAACAGCTAAATACATTTTAGTTATTTATTTCCCATCGAAACCATAAGTGCCATTTATTCTAGAGGAACATTTAAACAGTTCGGATGTGAGACAAATAAAAAATAAGAAACTGACAAATTTGTTCTGACACAAACAAACAAAAAGTCTCATTTTACTGTGAAGCAAAATGTCTTCCAAGAGTCCAAACATCCACACAATAGAGTTGGAGATAAAACCTCTGGTGGTTTATGTAAAACTCATATACACACACACACCTCTGCAGCATTCATTCTGTAGTCCTGCACTGTGTGACACCCAGTCTTCTGACGGCAGCTCTAACAGTGGTCTCAGCTGTCAGAAACATGTGGTTTTAAAGATGACAGACGTTCGGGCCCATCAGACCTCAAGGAGCATTTTAAAAATCAACATATAATTTAAATTTTAGAGTTTGACAAGACGACGTCAGAGTGTTTCAAACAGCTGCTGCCTTCTTCTCCTTGTATGTGGCCATCATCTTCTTGATCTCAGCTATCGCCTTTCCTGGGTTCAGCCCCTGAGAGCAGAAACACAGAAAAAAATGATAAATGTTCACTGAGGGGAACGTCATACATGGTTACAAACAACAACAACAACCAGGGCAGATAAACTGTACTAAAAGAGGATATAAGGCAGCACACATCTTTGTACTGTTGTTTGAGTTTTCCTTCAGCAAATAGAGATGTTTCTGAATCAACATCCTGAAGAAGCTCAGTGGTTTTATTTCTGTCAAATTCCAGTTTAATATTTTGAGAATTCATTAATGTTGAGACCTGAATACCTGCAAATGAAAACTTATTATTGTTGTTTAGTTTCCCTAAGCTCAGTGTCTGATTTCAGATATAAAAAATTTTAAATTAAAAGCTGAAAGTCCAAATTTTAGAGTCATATTCATTATCATCATCTATACTACAGTGGGTTGCAAAAGTATTCATACCCCTTGAACTTTTCCATATTTTGTCACATTACAACCACAAACATAAAT
>JARVGW010000682.1:17444341-17478578 GCA_031762495.1 Anablepsoides rubrolineatus
GTTTGTAAAGCACCTTGTGAAGTCCATTTCTGTGAAAGGCGCTATATAAATAAAATTTTACTTACTTACTTACTTACAATTAGGGTTAAGTAATTATTAATTAGTAGTAATGCAAAAGTAATAATCTTGTAATCCTGGCTGAATCCTTTGATCTAGTTTCAGTCAATCCTGATATTTGTTTCATTGCTCAATCGAAAATAAGAAACATTTGTTTCTTTAAATTTTATTTTTATAGTTAATAACTAGTTTAATTTTGCTGTTATGTAATGACGTTCATATTGGAATTAGACATGCAATTTTTTAACCTCAGTTACTGCTTTCAGATTTTTTTATTTATTATTATTATTATTATTATTATTATTATTGCGTCAAAATGTCAAAAAAGGAAAGAAGAAAAGAAATTAAGGATTCAACAGTCTTTACAGCTTTGGGATTAGTGACAAATATACAAAAATAAGAGACTTCTTCCCAATTTATGAAGCAGCTTGACAAAACCGGTGGAAATAATCTTGACCCTCTTCAGCCACCGTACAAGGAGGGCGGGATGTAAAACATGACCTCTAAATGAACGTCCAATTATATCACGAAGTATTCAGAACGAGCCAATCACCGTGGCTGTTGTTCAAAGGAGCCCATTGAACATGCGCAGATGGAGTCGGCTTGGCACGCGCGTGGAGGAGGTGCATTGACAGCACTGTAATAGTGGCCGCCGATCTCCATGCTTCACCCAGCACCGGCCAAACTGTGCTTTAATTCATTTTCCTAAAAATGTCGTGGCTTTTCGGGTTAAACAAAGGGCAGCCCGAACCGCCTCCCGGGTTACCGGCTCAGCCTCCACCACCGCCGCCGCCGGCAGGAGGCTCCAGCGGCGGCGGAGATAAACCCAAGGACAAATGGAGCAACTTCGATCCCACCGGGCTGGAGCGGGCTGCACAGGCGGCCAAGGAGCTCGACAAGTCCCGTGAGTGTTCAGAGGATTAAGAGTGGACCGATAGGGTGTTTAATTTTGAAATATAACTATGATGTAGTTAAATAATAAAGATTCTGGACTGGTTTCAGGTCTTATGGATGATGCTGATTGTCCTCTCAGTGATGCAACAGATTCAATAAGCATGTGGTCCACTAACATCTCCATGTTGCACACCAACAAAATGCATCAGATTGGTTTACTTAAATAATGTGAAGCTAATTAATTAACTAACAGCTACACTGCATCTTCATTCATTTATTCAAACTCTGGGTTCAAAGGTCACACAACCTTGCTGCAGATAAATCCCACCCTGTACACACACGCACACGTCTGCAGGTTTACAACTTTTTTCCCCCTGATGTTTTAGGGCATGCCAAGGATGCTCTGGACATGGCTCGAATGCAGGAGCAGACCTCTCAGATGGAGTACCAGAGTAAAATAAAGGTACATGTTCAATCACAGCAAAGTAAATAAGATCTATTGTTTATTTTCCCATGAACAGAAATAATAAAACACAGAGACAACGGTAGTGTGAAAAACATGAAATGTTCATCTGGGAGATAAAGTCAGATTTTTATGCACTGAGTGTGATTTTATCTGGATCTTCTTCATATTAAACAATAAACGTAGAGTAAATAAATTAATTTGGAACATTTAATATTGAGTATTTCTAAACAAAAAAATGCTTTGAGATTTGCACTGTTTTCTTCAAGTAAGATTATGTAAAACGAAGGCGCAATACATCATTTTTAAATTTATTTTTTTGTTCTGTGTTCTAACTATTAAAATTAGTCACCAGTTTTTTGTGTTTTAATTAAAATTTATTCTGAATCTTAACAGGAGTACGAAGCAGCAGTCGAGCAGCTCAAAGGAGACCAGATTCGCGTCCAGGGAGAGGAGAGGAGGAAAACTCTCCAAGAGGAGACCAAGCAGAATCAAGCTGTGAGAAAATTTAATACATTTAGTTTTAGCTCCTTTATTTGCTTGCTGTGAAAGAGGCTCATTACTGGTGTTTTGTGTGTTTTCACAGAGAGCTCAGTACCAGGACAAGCTGGCCAGACAGCGATATGAGGACCAACTTAGACAACAGGTGAGGTCAACATCTTCCAGCTCTGTCTTAAATCATTTTGTGACAAAATAAATGAAAAATTTCCATTTCCTTCTCCAGCAAATGTTGAATGAGGAGAACCTTCGCAGACAGGAGGAGTCCGTGCAGAAACAGGAGGCCATGAGGAAAGGTACCATCATCATGACATGATCGTGTCAAAGCATTTGGAGCCAAAGTTGTTTATTTTTTGTTGTTGTTTTGGTTCCTAAAGCAACGATAGAGCACGAGATGGAGCTGAGGCACAAGAATGAGCTGATGCGCATCGAGGCCGAGGCGAAAGCTCGAGCGCGCGTGGAGAGGGAGAACGCAGATATAATCCGAGAGCAAATCCGTCTGAAGGCAGCGGAACACCGACAGACTGTGCTGGAATCCATAAAGTAAATTTTACTTGGTCATTGTTTTAGTGTTTTCATCTCTTAAATGCAGTTGCCAGCAAAACATTGCATGACTTGGACCGGTTAGTTTTGCAGCTTGACCGGGTTTGTTTCCCTGTCAGGACTGCAGGTGCTGTGTTTGGAGAAGGATTCAAGGCCTTCGTGTCAGACTGGGACAAAGTTACTGCCACGGTGAGACCATATATGTGATCAGTTTGGTAAAAATCATCAACATCAGGGACAAACATAACATGGTTCCAGTTTACACTGAAGTCTAGGTGTTAAAGCAAAGGCTACGTTCACGCTGCAGGCTAGTGTGACCCATATTGAACAGTCTGAATGTGACAAATCCCTTTTTATTTATTTTTGTTTCCAACCTGACCTAGGTCTGTTTAGTAGGATGGAGTATTATGGCCACACAACAAGATTTTTTTTTATTATTATTACAAAATTCAAGTCATAATTTTATGAGAATAAAGTCATAATATTATGAGATTGAAGTCGTAATATTACTTGAAAAAAGTTATAATCTTACATGACGTGTCCATTTTACGTTCCTTAATTCCTCCTTATTTTCCCCACATGTTCTGTGTACATCCATGTGTCTGTGTTTATAAAGTAGTCCGCGATGACTTGGGTCACTGTTAATTAATATGCTTTCATCCAAATTAGCTACTTGACGACTAAATCTGTCAATGCATCCATTAATTACATTACAGCTTCAGTTTATAGTCATTTGCACAATTTCCAAGTCCTGCTACTGATAATTTGATGCTAATGTGCTAAAAGGTTGACTATTTATTTATAGTAATACTAAAGAACAACTTGACAAGTTGCTCAACATTCCTTATTTTAATGCTGTGATAACTTCAGGCTTTTTTGTGTAAAGGCTACAATATTATGACTTTTTTTCCTCGTAGTATTACGACTTTAATCTCATAATATTATGACTTTATTTTTATACAACTTTAATGTTGTAATATTATGACTATTCTTGTAATCAAAAAATAATAATAAAAAATCTCGTCATGTGGCACCAATACATTTACAATAATGTCGTAGTTTAGTATGTGGCACTGAATTAGATTAATATGTGATGTTTTTCAAAGTGAAAGTTAAAATCTTGTAGCTCCACACGTCTTCAGCTACGGAACAGAAGTCCAGTTACTTTGTCTTTGTTCTTTTAATTTTCCATGTCCTGGATGAATGAGGGTCTGCAGAAACATATGATTACATCTGTCTTGAAATGGAACAATGTTTTAGTCAGTTCTACTTTGAGCACGTTGCTTCGTTTCATAAATACACACTGCACCTGAGCAGAAAGCCACGAGACATTCTGGAGACTCCCTGAGATAAGGGTCTTAACCTGTTGTTTGTTAGTGTTGGCAGCCTCTAAATAATTATTTTTTGTGTAATTTTTCTTTTTTTTCTTGTCCGCAGGTGGCAGGTCTGACACTTTTAGCTGTTGGTGTGTATTCAGCTCGAAACGCCACCGGGGTGGCAGGACGTTACATCGAGGCCCGACTTGGAAAGCCGTCTCTAGTGAGAGAAACGTCCAGATTCACCGTGGGAGAGGCCATCAAGCATCCTGTTAAGGTGGTTAATAGAGGTGTAACAATACATTGATCTATATCGATATATCGATTTGAATGGTTCATGATTCAGTTATATCGAGGCAAAATGAAAATATCGATCTATATCGTCGTAATATTCTTGATGTGAATCTATGCCCATAGAGACCAAAGTCATTGTGTTAGATGGGCATATGATTAAATCCATCGCAGACATGTGAGTTGAATTTAATCGAAATCGTATCGTGATATCGAATCGTCATCTAAACATATCGATGTAATATTGTATCGTGATAAAGAGGGCGATTTACACCCCTAGTAGTTACCATAAACTGTGATTTATTAACTTTAGGATGCATTCAGCCAGCCTTGTTAAAGCAGGCATTATATTCGCTCTGCAGCTGAACGGATGACGTGCCGCCATGTGATTGTTCGGCGTTAGTTTTCACACACACCTTTCATAGCTCCTGGGAAAACCCTCCTGCTGCAGCATACCTCACTGCATGGGACTTCATCCCGGTGGAGTCCACCATGCAGAAAAAAAAAGTCAGACTCATCACCCGACGTTATTTATCCAAAAACTGGTCCAGGATTAAGCTCCAAAGTTTTTATCAGTCAGATTCCACTGTGCAAAATGACTGTTTTGACTATCTTTATAAACTGCTGCTTCCTGGTAACTGTCAGCTCTGGAAGCAAGTTTTTAAATGATTAAATGTTTCTGTCTTTGTTGATGTTTGCAGACAGCCAGGAGGTTGAAGAGTAAACCTCAGGATGCTCTTGAGGGAGTTGTTCTCAATGTGAGTAAACATCAGGTGTTCATGACAGAAAAACTGCTTGTTTTAAACTTTCCCTCGACTTAAATGTTTAATTTTCCCCCTCTGCTAGCCTTCCTTGGAAGAGCGTGTGCGTGACATTGCCATAGCAACAAGGAACACGAGGCAGAACCACGGTCTGTACAGGAACATCCTCATGTACGGCCCCCCGGGAACGGGCAAAACGCTGTTCGCTAAGGTACGCCTGAGGGTTGAAGTCAGACACATCGAGGTGAAGGAAAACCAGATTAGTCTAATGATGGGCGGTTTGTGTTGAGCAGAAGCTGGCGATGCATTCTGGGATGGACTACGCCATCATGACTGGTGGTGATGTGGCGCCGATGGGCCGTGACGGCGTCACCGCCATGCACAAAGTGTTTGACTGGGCCAGCACGAGCAGACGCGGGTACGCTACTGAAAACACACGTCAGCCTCCGTCAAACAGGAACTAAACTCACATGCAGCATTTTTAAAGTTTGTTTGACCAAAGATGCATCAAAATGTTTCATCTTTTAACAGGCTGCTGCTGTTTGTCGACGAGGCTGACGCATTCCTTCGTAAAAGAGCCACAGTAAGTTTATCACTCCTTCAGTCACAGACGTATGGTTGTTAAAGAATTAATCGTTTGTTTTTGTTTGTAGGAGAAAATCAGTGAAGACCTCAGAGCCACTTTGAATGCCTTCTTGTATCGCACTGGAGAACAAAGCAACAAGTGAGGATTTATTCACATGACGTTATGTTTTTCATATAAAACCTTTTCATATATTTACGCTTGTGTTTTGTTTTTTCTTTACAGGTTTATGTTAGTGTTGGCCAGTAACCAGCCGGAGCAGTTCGACTGGGCCATAAACGACCGTATCGATGAAATAGTCAACTTTAAGCTGCCGGGTCTGGAGGAGAGGGAGCGATTAGTGCGATTGTACTTTGACAAATATGTGCTGGAGCCGGCCACTGGAGGGAGACAGTAAGTCCTGTTCTAACTCCACAGCAGAGAACATTAGGAACAGTGATAAACTTTCAGGCAGTACCAACAGACAGTTTAATTTTAAGATGTGGAGTCAGTTGTATCCATTCATGTTTAGGTTCAAAGGTTAAATCTCTGAGCTGATTTATCCACCTGTCATGTATTTTTTGTGTAAAGGAGGATGAAGCTCGCTCAGTTCGATTATGGTAAAAAGTGCTCAGAGATTGCTAAGAGGACAGATGGTATGTCAGGAAGAGAGATCTCCAAGCTGGGTGTGGCCTGGCAGGTATGTTTTCTCTTTCCTTTTCATTCTCACACTTAAATAAAAAGCACTCAAGACTTTTTAGTAGGGCTGCAACAATACAGAAAATTCACCATTCGGTTCGGTTCAATACTTAAGTCTCACAGTTCGATATTTTTTCGATATAAAAAAGAGAAATGTCCTTGCCCTTTTTAACTTGTAATTTATTTAAATTAAGTATGAACATTTGTTAAACCTTAAATGTACAGTTTTTAAATTAAATGTTGCTGAAACAAGTTTCAAAAATGCAGTTTAGGTGGAGTAGTCGAACACAGATCCACTGATCCTTCAACACAGAGCATCTTCACAAGACAAGTTGATAAAATAAAATTTGAAAATCTGTATTGTTTGATACAAGTGTGTATTGAACCTAAAGTACTGTATTGAACGGTTCGATACAGGTACATGTATTGTTGCCTTTTAGATCTTGTAACGGGTAGTAAAAAACAGGAACACACAT
Source organism: Anablepsoides rubrolineatus (assembly GCA_031762495.1). Classification (NCBI taxonomy): domain Eukaryota; kingdom Metazoa; phylum Chordata; class Actinopteri; order Cyprinodontiformes; family Rivulidae; genus Anablepsoides; species Anablepsoides rubrolineatus. Next base: position 17,450,902 of record JARVGW010000682.1, read on the forward strand.
CTCCCGTTCTGGCTTTTCTTCATTGGCTTCAGTTTATTAGATTATTCTAGACGGATGAGACAATCAAAACTTTATGCTTAAATTTATGCTTAATAAAACCCATCTTTACTTCCTGGCTTTTTTTTAGGGGGGGGTTAAGATTCTTTTAGATTTGACTGTGTTATGTTGCATTTCTGTAATTTATAATAATTATGCTTATTTGTAAATATTCCTGTGTTGTTGTTTTTTTTAATCCATTCATTTGTCTGAATTGTGACGCACTTTGGTCAACGTCTGCTGTTTTTATGTTCCATATAAATAAATTGACATTAATAAGACACGTTTGATTAACTTTCAAATATATACATGTTTCCATAATATAAACACATTGAGTTCAGGTTTGTTGAATTATTTGTTTATTTTTGTTAACGATGTTTCCTTCCAGGCTGCAGCGTATTCCTCTGAGGATGGCGTCCTGACAGAAGCCATGATCGACGCCCGGGTTGACGACGCCGTCAAGCAGCACCATCAGAAGATGGACTGGCTGCGCGGTGAGGAGGAGGCCAAGAGTCTTACTCCTCCTCCTCCAGCAGGGTCGCCGGGCAGCGGAGGGAAAATGGGTTTTAATCTCCCGCTGAATGAGACGCCTCAGGCTCAGGATGTGATTACTCCTGTCCTCCAGGTCAACTCAAATCAACAAAATGAAAGTGTGCCACCTTCTCTTTACAATGACCAATCAGCAGCCGGACAGGACTGTGACCATGCTGCCAGAGCTGAAGTTAAGACAACAGAGGCAGGTCTAACACAAGAGACAGAAAAACAGGACGAGACCCGTCCTCCAAAGGATGGAACTCCAGTTTGAGTTTTAGTGTCTGTATTAGAACCATTAGTATCCCACCCTCCTAACTAGTTTGGGAGAGAGAAGTAATTTTCTTTTTCATAACACAAAATAATGCCTGAACCTGTTATTTTAATATATACTGTATACAATGTAAAAGTGTACTTAACTTAGAAATAAAGTGTCTGTAATTAGTTACACTTTAAATGTTGTGCAAAGTCAAGTTTCTCTGTTGAAATGATTAAAAACAATTTGATAACAAAACATTTTGATTTTACACTGATTTTATAAACTTGTCAGACGAGAGGTAAGAGAAAGATCAATGATATAAATTACCTGAGAATGATGGCATATTACAGGAATTAAGTTCAGATTTAATTTTTTAGATCTGTGGGTTAATATTCAGGAATAGTGTGCAAATGCATCCCATCAGTTTGCATTAGGTGACTTGTGTTAAATTTCTTTATAGATTTCAGTGTGTTTAGGGTTAATGTTGATTTTTTTATTTGTCATGAACAAGATGTTTTTACACAAATTCCTAATTTGAAAGCCTTTTTAAACTCTTGATCCACTGATATAAGAATGAAACTACATGAATGAAAACACTAAAGGTAGGAGACATTTAAATGCTTAACTTTTCAATCTATAAAAATATTTTTCACAACCTAGCTGGATGTACACAGAGGTCAAAAAATCCTTATTCTTTGGCTTGATTTAAATATATGAAACGTGAATATAATACAGAACAATATGGTTAGGTCAGAAAGAAAAAAGTTCTTATCTTTCTTATCGTATAAATCTTAAGAGTCCACTTTTAGCAGCATTCTTAAGATTAATTATAAGAAGTTTGATAAATACAGGCCCTGGTTAATATTAAAACTGGATCAGTGGAACGTAGAGGAAGACAAGTTGTTTTTATCTACTCATCAGTCTTTCTGACAAAATGTACTAGTTTTCAGCTCAGGTGATTTTTAGACATTTTAATATTTTTCCTAATCAGACATTGGGTCTATTTTAAGTTAAGATAATAAAATATCTTTGTTATTTTTTTTTTAAAGTAAAACGGTGGTGATAAAAAAGGTAGCCTACACACAAAACTAAATAGAAAAAAAAAAAAATTAAAAAAATGTTATAGAAATAATAAGATAAGAAATAAGATAGAAACAGTTTCTGAGGCAGATTGTTTTGCTCTGTATCTCCTTCCTGATGGTTTCATTTCGTCAGTCTTTTAAAGCTAATTTGCGACACCTGCCGCAAAGCTGATCCTGGATGACGTCGTTAGAAAAAAAACCCGGCATGAACCAATCACTGCCCCGGATTCCACGTTCAAGAATATTGTCGGAGAAATATCCAGATAAAACTGTTATAAAACCTAAGATAAGTTCACTTACGACACTAATGTTGTCACCTTGTACTGATTGTAAATTAAATTAAATGTCATTTGCATCATGAATACAGATGAAAATCTCAGATTTTTATATCAAAAACTCAGCTTTAATGGTTTTTTATGTCTCAGAGCCTGAGGTAATATTGAGCTGAATAACCCTGCTCTATACTGTTCAGCTTTAACAAAGTTAAGGATGTTTTTGTCCTCTAAATAAAAGTCTCTTTTTTTTTGTTAAGGGCATACAATCTAAAATATTATGAATACTTGGGCTTGCTTGGTTTCTCCATTATATTTTGCATAAAAAGTCAAACTTTAGGGGTTAAAAACCTTCAATACAAAAAACAGAGTCGTGAGAAGTTTGATGCCTTTTCTTTAGTTGATTTATATATATATATACATACAGAAAATCAGGCACTCAGAACTGAACACGCAGTTTAAAAATAATTACAAAGCCTTAATGATTTCCATTTACAAAATAAAATATAAGCCCTGAAAGACACAAACGCAGTTTAAATAAGAATCAAAACGTCATATTGAAAACAAAGGTCTCTGTTTGGTTTATTCTTAACCTAGTTTAACTTAATCCTAACTTATCTACAACACATCGTTGCACAAAAAATAGGTACATTTAACATTTCTCCTGTGTAAACGCGTTTAGTCTGTCCCAATTTAAAATTAAAATCTAATACTGAAGAAATTACAGTAATAAATCAGGAAAAACAAACCAATATGCAGTATTGAACCAAAATAAGTGGGACTTGTAGATGTGTTAAATCTAGAATGCAGACGTCATGGCTCTCCCTGAAGAGACATGGAGTGATTTGATGGAAACAATGAGGGGACTATAATTCAGTCTGGAGAAATAAAGGCAGAATGAAAGCAGCAGATCAATCCTCTTAAGAGGACGAGCTCATCACCCTCCAGTACTTCCAACAGCAGTCATTCTTTTAGGTCCTGACCCAAAGCTCTGCTCCTGACTGTAGAAAATAAAGCCCGTTTGTCCATATTCCGTTGCCTGATTGCTTGGGGTCCTGATGTGGGTTTATTGCAAAGATCTGAGCGCATCAGTAGAAGCAAACGGTGTGAAGAAAAGGCCTGTTGCTCTTCTCCTCAAATTCTTGTAGGAGCTCATCTATCTCATTCTCCATGTCGTCAGTGTGCTGGATCTGCAGGGATGAGAGCAACCGAGGTTTCATTAGAGTGGAAACAAACAAACGTGACACTGATGGGTCTTAAGTGGTCAAACACAGCTCTGCGCGCGCACACACACACACACACACACCTTGTAACATAATGGCTATCATAATACACAAACTAAAAAGCAGTAGTTCTTTAAGTTTGTTTGTGGTGATGTACCTCCTAACCAGCACCAAGTATTTACCTTAAGGAGAGAAAAATAGGCTATACAGCCATGCCATCAGTGATTGATTTAACCTTTTTAACCAAAATGAAAAAAAAAAAATCTTCTTGCAAAAAATAAAAAATTTGATGTTCAACCAAAATATGAAATTGTGTTTAAGAAGAGAAAATAATCAAAACCTAAAATTCTTTTTTTTATATTTGTTTAAATGTTAGATTTTATGAGACCAGCTCTGTTGTATGGTTTAAAGCGGTGTTTCTCAACTTGTCCTCAAGACCCACTCTCCTGTATGTTTTAGATGTTTTGGCACACCTGATTTGAATGAATGATTGACATGGTTCTGCAGAACTTAAAGACCTTCTAAAAACAGGGAAACAACTAAAACATGCAGGATAGTCTTGAGGACAAGTTGAGAAACACTGGTTTAGAGAAAGCAGGACTGTTAAAACAGGAGACAGAACTGGAAATGGCAGAGATGATGAGGTTCTCAGGAGTGAGAAGGATGGATAAAACCAGGAATGAAATCAGACGTACAGAACCAGCTGAACAACAGAGATAAAGTTAGAGACTCAGATGGTTTGGACATGTCCACAGGAGGGACAGTGGGTATATTGGTAGAAGGATGTGGAGGTAGCTGAAGTGAGGACAGAGTGATAGAGGATGACTCCTGAAGAGGGAGTAGCTGAATAAAGTAGCTTAAATATTTCAGAACAATATAGATATTTATTCCCGTTGCACTTGTCTGTGTTTACGCAGCACTGCTGCTGCATTTCAACCATGCTTCCATAGTTTTTGTTTTTAAGGTGAGTGATTGACAGGTGCTGCTCTGTGACAAGTTGAAATAGAGCTGAATTTTTAGAATGATGAAACAGACCTTATGGTCTTTTTTTATTAAATGATTTATTATGCATCTCTTTGTATTGTCCCCCCCCCCCCCCTCCATCAATAGACTGAATGAAAATGTTAATTGCCTTTAACTACCTCTGGGTTAAATATACCACTATTTAAGAACTAGTCCTACAGACGATCAACTAAAGAATATAGGTTAATTATATAACCATCAAAAATAAGTGTCTTCAAATCCCATTAATGACTTACACATTGACACAGCTCACAGATGAGGAAGGCGCCTAACGTGGCTTCCTCGTGGTTGTCCTGAATATCTACATTGATAACATGCACAGGCTGTAAAGTTTCCTGCTCTCTTGAATTCAAATCTAGAAAAAGGGGAAAACAAAAAGGGACAAGTGAGCACATTAAAAGTTTATTAGTAAACGATAAAAGAAAAAAAAAATCAAATAAGCGAAACATGTTTAGAGAGGAAACAATAGCTTTGTCTTTTTCTGCACAAGACCTCACCCTCCAACACTTGATCATAGACTCGTTCTTCACAGGTGATGACCAGGTCAAACTTGTCCTTGCAGAGCTGAAAGCGCTCAGGCTTTGCTTTGATTCGCTTGTTCCGGTCCAGCATGTGCAGGATGCCATTCTGTGTGTATCTGAGGGGTGAGAGTCAAGGAAAACAGCAAGGGCCAGAAAGAAACCAAAGACAAACAATAAACCTAAGCTAAGAAAGTGGATGGGTAAGATTATGCACAGCCAAATCATGTTTTCAGACTTGCTTTGGGCTAATGAAGCCCTGCAGCACCCTCTAGTGGTGATAAAGAGAAGTCTTTTTTTAAAAAAAAAGATGGGATTCAACTTCCTGTTTCAACTTCTACAAAACAAGTTAACCATTTAGAGGTTTTATTTTAACATAATCAGCCACTTCACATATCAGAGGTACTATTAATTACTGCAAGAGTAAGTAATTACTAAATACCTTAAATTGTGTCCCATGATACGGTCACTCTACCATGTATTACAGGTATATTACACAGCTTTTATGGGTGACAAACCTGATTTATGATATACTTTTACAAGCTGAAAAACAAATTCAACCTCAAATTCAAGGCAGTCAAACTACAATTGCATAATAAATGTAGAAAAATAAGATGTGGTAGTTGTAGTTTTTAAAACTATTACAATTAGTTTTTATATAACAGCACTGAAATACTTTTAAAATGAACCCATTTTTCAACCAGAATGGCGATGAACCAGGTAGCTGTTTTTAATCTTTTTTTCTTTAAATCTAAGAGTGAATTTTGCATCAGTGCCCACTTGACCTTACAGGAGTTATATTTATAAAGCCAAATTCAAATCCACTTTAAATTAGATGCTCCAAGCACAGTTTCATTATAACTCAATTAAACTAATTAAGATGCCAGCTTAAAAAAAGAAGTATTTAAACAGTTTGAACTAATGTATTCATGGTTTCTCCATCTCTGAAAGCATCACTAGTTTATTTTCTTCTCATGTTCTTACCTGTTTGTAATGTTTCTTTTATAAACACCCCAACCTACTGACTGGGTTTTAACTGCATACGAGTGGACACCAGCAACTGTTTACTAAAGTAACTTACCACAGAAAGAGGGGAAGTTAGAAACAGTACGCTTAAAACATACACTACAATTTTAGGAGTGACATAATTATCCTTACTTTCTTTGCCCATATTTTATAACAATGATTGTATCAGTGACATTTAAACACCCCTGCATGAGACTCCCACCGTGCTTGTTGTCCAAAGGAAATCGCCTACCCAACTCCAACAAACATGAATAAATACATGGGTCATTTTTCTTTGTGTGGCTTTGAGTAAATGTGTGTGAGGAAAAAGGTGAGTGAAGGGGATACAGTTCCTTGTCCTTGCGGACCAAGTCGTTGTACATCTGATCATAAGTAGTTTTGAAGTCATACACATTAGGTTTATCCGGGGAGGGACCGGGTAGCTTCACATGAGACCCTGTACCGAATGACCGCACGTCAAATCCACGTTTGCTGCACAGAGACAAACAAAAGGTGGTTATTTGCATACCAAATTTATAAACAAACATACATCAGATAAACAGGGCTTTCCCCATCTTTCAGGTAAAGCCAGCCTCTTTAGATTAAAAACTGTGAAGTCACCATATAAATCATCCTGTTTGCTTTATGTAATAATTTAGAATGCAATTTTTATAAATTTATTAAAAAAGTAACTTGAGCAGCAGGTTTTCCAAATCAGCAGTTAATAAGTTACAGCTACTTAAAAGTTACTATATTATAAAAACAAACAAAAAAACTAACTCTGGATAAACACCACCTCATTTGGTTAAATAATGTGGAAAAACACGGTTATTAATTGGTGTTGCACAACTGCACTGCCTACTTCCGGAACATTTCCTTAAGGGGGCGCTGTTGTCAACTTGTCACAAAAAAGGGAAATCTGAGGCCTTAAAAAAACAAAAACCCTTGATACTGAACACAACACAGTGTGGACATTTGTTTTAGAAAACAAAACACCTGAAACCCAGACAAAAACAGTGTTTAAAGTGAGAAAACAGTCCCTGTGGGACACTAAAAAAGAAAAGTCGGTCCTTTGTTAAACTGCGCTGAGGCCTGCCGGACCATCACTGTGTCGAGCTGTGACCGGCAGAGGAAGAAAATAAAAAGACTCGTAACGGCACATATCCCCTTCACTTCGTAGTTTCTTTCCTGCTGTCATCTTCTCGGCGGATCGTCTTTACCTGAGGATATTGTGCGCTTCCATACTGCGGTTCTGGTTGCTCGAGCACACAACTGCTACACGGAGCGTGTGGCTCGGCATCGCGACTCTCCGACCGAAACTAAACTGTTACAGGCAATCAGAAACTAACTAAAAGAGTTTCCTGCTTTAATTTGGTTAAGTAAAAAGAAAAGAATCAACAACAATTAAAAAGATCTCTCAATATTAACGTAAAACAATAAGGTTGAACGATGTGGCGTTCCGAGAACGAACACAGAATTTTTAGCTCGTCTTGGGTTGAAGCAGGAAGGTAAAATGGCGGAGGTGAGGCCGAATGCGTTTTTATACACTGATGTCAGCAGTGGGCGGAGCTCCAGGATGTCCTGCCAGAAGAGCCATTACCTTTTGTATTGCTTTTTTAAAGTTGATATATTTATATTATTATTTATAAGAAAGAAAGAAAGAAAGAAAGAATTTCTGATCAAGATAACTCCAAATTAGGCAATTTATACTCACTTATCTACACACCTGCTGTAATAGACTAAATCTTCAGGGTAACTGCTATTTTTGTAAATCTAAATCAAGAATATATGTTTAGCCAGGTTAACTTGGAAATCCAGGCTTACTCCCATAAATTCTTCTTATAAAGGATACTCACCTGCTAAATATTTTATTTTCAGATTTTCCTCTAGTTTTTAGTTTACCTGGATAACTTTGTCCTTGGTGTTTTGAATACCTTGCATCGTGTCTTGCTTCTCTATCAAGGCTTATCCAGTAAATTTGTATTTACGTATTCTTGAAACTGCAAGGAACAGCTTCTACCCTGAAGCTGTAAAGCTAATGAACTCTGGGGGGCTCTGTAGCCTTCCTGCTCCAGCTCTATGCTCAAATTGTTGTATTGTATTCTGCTGTTAGCATATAGCAATAGGTGTTAAGTTTTGAAATGTGAAAAATTGTTTATTTTCATATCTAAGATAAAAATGTTAAAAATTATTTAAAAAGTATTAATACTGAGAGATTTATTGATGTGCTTTGTCTCCAGTAAATCATGCACATCATGCCTTGCTCTTTGGTTTCTGCAAAAAGCACTAAGTTCTCAGAAAATAATGCGTATGGCATCAGCTTTAGTGTTATTATGGAAATATTTTTAAAGAACAATCTATGTCTTTCACCAGCTGGTGCAGATATTCTTATCTCTGTTCTTTAACAGAGTCAGACCTGACCTGGATGTAGACCAGCTGCTGGAGCACAGAGAAAAACAAGGACAGCAATGAGATATTAAAAATGACCTCATTTATTTGCAGTTAGCAGGACAGGGGGGTAAAGGCATTCTATATATCTTGAAAATGCTTGGCACAGTATATTTAGGAGATTGTACACTAGTTTGTATTGTCCTTCACAAATACACACACAACTGTATTTAAAAGCAAAACCAGATATTAGATGAGATGATGTTCTGTGGTTTAATTCTTCTTTTACTCCAACAAAACATTTAGAAAAATTTTTGTTCTGATGAGGCTGTTTGTATTGCTGTTTAAAGAGACAATAATGTAAAACTGCAAACTACTAACACAGTTTTTAAATAGTTTTGGTTTGGTGCACCCTGCCAGAGGTTAGCAAGCCATGTTGTTTGCAGAGCCACAGCAAAATTGTGCTTCAGTTTAGTCATAAAAAAAAAGTTTCATATTGAAAATCACACAGTGAGATCAAAGATTCACATCCACTCTTTATGGATGGTTAATGACATTTTAATGATTTGAATTGTTCTTTTTTTCTGGTACTGAGTCGATCGACTTGACAACTCGACGCACAAGTTTGAACATTTAATGGATTTTTGTCTAATCCACAAAAGGGTCAAAAATGAACAGCCTGAAATATATGCACCTAAATCTTTTAGAAAGTGGTGCAGAAAGCTCAGCACGAGGCTAATTGATCATGATTGACTGCAGCTGCACTTTCTCTTTATGCCAGCATGAAAATGGTTTGTTTGACAGCACTGATACTCATGTTTGACCCTGATATTTGTTATGATGCTCAGCAACAGTTTCATCAAGGATCAAACCTGACACAAACTAAAAGCTGTTGGAACACCAGAGTATCTTCAGAGAGGAGAGTTTTCCTTCAAGCCCACATGGATAACCCAAATGTCTTCAAGAGTAAAGTTTAATAGTCTGACAAGACAATGAAAAAGTCTTTTAACCAGAAGTATATTTGAAAGGAGTCATGGTGAGGTTTTTAAACATAAAAACAGTTTCAAGCATGGTGGTGGTAGCATCATGCTGTGCTCCTGGTGAGTGAACTTCCTATCAAACCAACACCAAAAACTGGGACAAATTCCAACAGGCAACAAAAACATACATCTGTGGTTTCTGGATAAAACAGACAAACATCTTCATATTTATGAGTCTCAATACTGAAATCTTGACACCAATACCAGAAATGTATGCTCTAAAAATGCTCTAAATCAAAACATCAATACTTCGATACTTCAGTCATTTCAGGTAATGAATATCATTAACAGAAACACAAGTAACTAAATGTATGTTAGTGAGAACTATTTTTTTCTTCTTCCGCCTGCAGTGCATTGGCACGCCAGTCACTTGTATACTATATGTTCAGTATTTTCATGATACTGTATGTTCATGTAACATAAATTAACACTCAATTTTTCATTTTTATCATAGTTCTTGATGATTAAACAATGATTTGTTTTAATGGTTTTATTATTTTACTTCATTGTCTTATTGCAGTTATTTAAAATACACTTTTCTAGATTAGTGTTGTATCAGTATCGCCAATATAAAACTGAGCTTCACACAGAATCTGAAAAGAAATCTGTACAATCAAACATCACTAACTTTAACTTGACTTGAAACCAATCAGTTTAAATAAACTGTAAAAGTTCTGCAAAGGAGAGAAAACCTAAAGTAAATTCAGTCTTGTACACCCAGTTCTTGTTTTAAAATCATTAAAGTTGTCAAAAGAATTATTAAATCAACCATTAAAAGCTTCAAATTATTCAGGTGAGACATGTATGTATTAGTACATGGCACAAAAGACTTGTCATACATTAGTACATGACAGGTGAGACGTGTTGAGTATTACACAACAGGTGAGATGTGTCGAGTATCAGTACACAACTGGTGAGATGTGTCGAGTATTAGTACAGAACATTTGAGACCTGTTGTGTATTAGTACACAACAGGTGAGATGTGTTGTATTAGTACATGACAGGTGAGATGTGTCGAGTATCAGTACACAACAGGTGAGATGTGTTGTATATTAGTTGCTACATGACAGGTGAGATGTGTCGAGTATTAGTACAGAACATTTGAGACCTGTTGTGTATTAGTACACAACAAGTGAGACATGTGTATTAGTACACAACAGGTGTGATGAATCATGTATTAACAGGTGAGATGTGTCGAGTATTAGTACAGAACATTTAAAACATGTTGTGTATTAGTACACAACAGGTGAGATGAGTCGTGTATTATTAGTACATCAGTGGCGTGAATGCGCGCGGTAGGAGTATGCGTGCTGCGTGGCGGGACTCATGATGTTCTCCGTGATGTAGGCCACCAGCAGGCAGATGATCACCAGCATCACGCAGATGGCTCCGCCCACCGTTGTCATGGCGATCACGATGTCCTGCATCCCGGACGTCGGCAGCGTGAACTCCACGCAGTCCCACGGCGACATCTCGGCGCCCCTCAGGTCCTGGTCGGAGCGGGTCAGGGGCCGCAGACAGAACCGGTACGGGATGTTCTCGTGCAGCTCGGACAGCATGAAGTCCCTGCAGCCCGAGCCCAGGCGCACGCTGGCGCACTCGAACTGGGTGTAGCTTCCGTTCCACCAGCAGCTCAGCTCGTAGCCTCCGCGTCGGTGGCGTCGTGCTCCGAAAAGAGGACTGGACAGGGTTGGACCAGGGCCAGGACCCACGTCCTCCTCCCGGTCTCCCTCATGAGTCCACTGTAACAGTACGCTGCCATTGATGAGGACGTTTGCCACGAGAATCCCCAAAGACACCCGGGTCCTGCAGTCCTGCTTCCGACACTTGTACCCCAAGGCTGTGCGTCTGAAGCAAAGCTGACCAGAAATGCCCCCCTCGATCACTCTGTAGGCGCAGACCGGTGACACCGCGTCAACTGGACCCGGTCCAAAGCCCTCAGACATAAGAGCAGAATCACTGCCCTGGTTGTGGCCTGGTACCTGTCTCTCATCACTGCTGTTCCTCACCTCTGATGAGGCTGATGTTGATGATGATGATGAGGAGGAGGAAGAGGAGCAGCTCGTGCAGAGCAGGAGCACCGACAGGGCGAGCAGTGATGTCCGCTGCTGTTGTGTCATCTCCAGTCCTCTTCTGGTCGTTTTAGTCCTCACAGTGGATCAGATGATGTCTGCCATGAGATCAGCTCTCCTCTCCGGGTGAAATCCATCTGCAACAAAAACAAAATCAAAACACCACCCTGATAAGAAGAACGATCCGTGCGCGTGAACGAAGGTGCGCATTAAAAGCACTTACGTCAATCAGAGTGCCATCACATTTGCTTCGCATTCCCGAATCCTGTCCGCCTTGACGTAAAGAAAAAGGCTCAGCTGTGAGAGTGCACGTGGAGGGCGCGCGCGCCGCAGAGTGCCAGTAGTGCGTGGGAGCGCACCCAAAATGTTACATGTCGATTCATCCTCCCACTCAGAGCTCCAGGTGAGAAGGTATTAACCAACCTGCAGAGGTGGAGGCTTTATCTTTATTGTTTTTTTTCCTGTAACATGAAACCTAAAACGTTCATGATTAAAATGAAATGTCTAATATGTCTGTTTTTCATGTTAAACTTTATCGTTCTCCAAACTTTCAACTTGTTTTACCTTATGAGCAGATATTTATGACTTTTTAAAAGGTGTATACTGATAAAAATAAAACAAAAAACTCAGCTATCAGACTCCTCTTCTTCATTTATTACACTGTAAATTGAACATACAAAAGAGAAGCTGTCATATAAACAGAATTAAAATGTTATGTAAGTTTTTATTTCTTGTTTTGGTTGCTAAATTAACATATTAATTATCAACATATTAAAATATTTATTTACTTGCAGTTTGTATTTTATTTGTAATTATTGTAATTTGATAGATGCATGACATTTTTGACGGTTAGGGGGAACCAGTAAGCGCTATTATTTTCCAAGAGTGATATTATATATATTTTTTTAATTTATAAAAACTAGTAGCCTACAGCACATATGTCAAACTCAAGGCCAGTGGGCCAAATGTGGCCCGTCATAGCATTTTATGTGGCCTTTGAAAACCAGCAGCTGGTGAAATTTGTCATGTAAAATCTCCATTTTGCCGCATTTTTGCAGACTAATTTTGCTGCGGCCCCATTGAACTGGGAAATGGGAATTTCTCATATACAATTTAAACTGGAACGCCCCTCCAGTGGGAGTTCCCTGTTGGAAAGTGGGAGAATTGAGAATTCTAGACAGCACCACAACTCAACAGTGAGTAAAACACTCTTACTTTCATAGTACACATAGTATTTTTCAGATTTTATAGGAGAATGTGTTAAAATGCTGTTTCTATGCAGACAATACCATGTAGAGCTCAGTTATTGTTTATTAACGGTGCTCAGTTGTAGCAGTGAGATGAGTAATGTGATGCTTCATGTTTAGTAAAAATCAATCTCTTTTTATAAAGTTGAAGTGTTTATCAAATAACATCTAATGTTCCAGCGGAGTTCCCTTTAACTTTGCAGTTGCTATAAAATAAATTTAGTTCATAAATATTCTAAACCAAAATCTCCATTTTCCCCTCTATTAACAATCATTAACTGAGGAAGATGTTAAACCAATATCAAGACAGACCAATACAGAAAATGAAACTTCATAATCTTTAATCTTAATCTTTACATACGTCTCATGAGCACATTGTTCCATGATACTGGGATTCCCCAGGAGGAAAAGTTGAAAATAATTAGCATCAAGGGAGATGATTAATGACTTATTAAAAGCATAAAACATGCTGAATTTGTGTGTGAGTTATGCTTCAGCTGTCATGGAAAAGTTTTGCAGGTTGACTGATTAAATGTGTGTAATCGATGACTCACTGCATACACCTCTTGTTATTAATTATCCTGCTTACTGACCTCTAAAAGGATGTAAACTAATTAAAATCAACATGTATTAACCCCTGACAGATTATTTGCTTTTAAACAATAGAGGTGAAGACATGTTATGGTTGTTGAGGTTAAGAGTTTACCAGCAGCTGACACAAGATGAAAACAAGGAAAGTGCCGACCTGTTCGGGTTAATGGACTGTGAGTCTGGTCAGCGGATGTCTGTTCATGTGTGATGAATCTCTTCATTTGTTTGTATGTGCAGATATAAAGCACCACGAGGAGCAGACAGGGTGTGTTTTTTTCAGTGTTGTCCTCCAGCATTCATGTGTGTCCCAAAGAAAACAGAGGTTGTCCAGCAGAGGATGGTGCCATGTCAGAGGTTCTTACTGTCGACGCTGTTTTATTTGGGCTACTGGTCTTTTCTGGTATTCTGGGAAACATCTTGGTCATCCATGTGGTGAGGAAACTCTTCATTGTTTACTTGGTAAAAGAGTAGCCTGGTCATTTTTGAAAAGTTATTGACCTCATCAGCTGTGATATCAGTCATACGCTGTGTCTGAATTCAGGGGCTGCAGCCCATGTATTTGTAGGCTGGTTACATCACTGCACTGTGCTGAAAGCTGTCCCGCTTTGTGGGCTCCTTCTCATGCCCACAAAACCTCAAAAATGAAGGCTGCATCTGACTTTTCTTTGCGTCCCACTATATTCTTTGCACCGTCATGAAGTTTTACAGGAGTAAGCGATAAGACGTAGTTTAAAAAGTTATCACAGACCAAAGAATTTGTTGTTTAGCCACTGATTAGATGAAATTTATACTGTAATGTGATGTCAAATAACCAAGTTTTTTTTTCCTTTTTTTCCTTCAACAAATCATACAGGCTTATGTACAAGTATACAATACACGTTTTGAGCATACAATGAACACAAACAATGAAAGCCAAGAGTATAATGAAAACAGAATACAATGTGTTAAAAACCTAAATACCCACACTAATTGAAAGTTTCACATCACTATTATAAAGCCACAGTACTGTTACTGGAGCTAAACCCAAATTATTAATGTCTTTTGTGTATTCACATAACATTTTTAAAAATACATTGAATTTTGTGAAGTTATTTCCTGTAAAAACAGGTTTAGACACATTTCAAGTTTTAGGTACTTTTGAGTGATGGTACAGTAAATGGACTGAACTTATCAAGTCCATCACAGGGCCACACATAGAGACAAACGAAACAGACAATTATTCACTCTCTCACTTACATAATCTCTCCTATACATCACTCACACCTAGGGACAATTTAGAGTTACCAGTTAACCTAACAGTCTTGTTTTTGGTCCGTGGGAAGAAGCTGGAGTACCTGGAGAAAACCTGCACATTAAGAGAATGTGCAAACTCTACCCAGAAAGGTCCCCAGACTTTGATTTGATCTGGCAACCTTCTTGCTGACAGGCAACCAACCGAGCCACCACCCTGATCTGAAACAGACATTAGAAAATGGGTGAAAAAGGGGCTTGTGGAGTTACAACAAGAAGGAATTCAGACCAAAACAATGTAGTTCCACTATATACCCCAAATGAATTATTTAAATGTGAAAAGGCTTTAAAAGAAGGATATGTCTCTATTTAACTCAGGATGAATGATATTTATTAATCTGGAGGAAGACTTTTGCTTCTTTCTATTTACTGACTGATAAAATAATAACTATTTGACCAAACATTCCAAGAATGATCAGACTATCCCTTTAAGTAAAAGAAATGTTTGGTGCTTGATTGTTATTTTTTTACTGTTATTTAACCAGGCAAATCCCATTGATTTCTTTTGCAAGGATAGCCTGGGATTGACCTCAGTCTGGCTTGTTTCAGGTGTTCCAGTCTGCGTTTGAGAGTCCTTCTGGAAGACTCCCCCTCTCCGATACTATTTTAGTTCACCTGTCTCTAGCCAACCTGCTAACCTCACTTTTCCGCACGCTGCCGATCTTCATCTCAGACCTGGGTTTGGATGTGTCTCTGTCTCCGGGGTGGTGCAGGGTCTTCATGCTGCTGTGGATGTGGTGCCGAGCCGTGGGCTGCTGGATGACTCTAACGCTTAGCGTCTTCCACCTTACAACCTTGAGGCGGCAGCGTGTGACCTTTGGACCTCTGACACTGCAGAGGGAGAGGCGGCGGGTGTGGATTGTTATGGGACTGGTTTGGGGAGCCAACCTGGCCTTTTCTGCCCCTGCACTGGTCTACACCTCTCACGTTCGAGGCAACGCCACCGTAGAGCTGATGGTGATAAGCTGCACCATCCGGCCTCTGTTAGGCTGCGTCTGGAAGTTCCCCTCCAACCAGGACGGCTCGGCCTTCGCCTCCACTTCACTCGCTCTCAATGAGGTTCTGCCTCTGATGCTGATGGTTTTCACTAACCTGGGCACCCTTCAGGCTCTGATCAAGCACATCCGAGCCGTGACCTCAGGGACAGAGTTAGGTGGAAGTCAGGGGGATCTGGACAAACATGTGTCCTCTGAGCGTAAGGCGGCTCACGTGATCATGGCGCTGGTGACGCTCTTTGTGGTCTGCTGGGTCCTGCAGGTTGCCGCAGTGACATACTACAACTACGACAGGGGGCGCCACACCCACTGGCTGATAACTGTGGCCCATTTCTCTGCCTCGCTCTTTGTAGGATTCAGTCCCCTGGTGGTAGCTCTGGGACATGGGAAGCTGAGGAGGAAAATCCAGAGTATGATTCAGGTGTGGACTAAAGGTTTGCAATGTTACACTGAGGAGCACGGTGATGGGAGCAAATCTACAAAGACTGAAGGGAAGCCAACAGTTTCTGTTGTCAAAAGAGAGGTGGGGGTTTTAACAGTGGAGGGAAAGGTTAAATCAAACAGCTGATACTTCAGTAAAGGAAAGGTTTAAATGTTAAGCCACATATTTCTTTAGGGATTAGAGAAGAATAAGTCAGAAATCAGACAGTGAACTCAAGCAGGTGATATAATCCAAAATGACTTATTTTGTATGAAATTTATTTTTGCTAAAAATCTTAAATAATTGTAGAAACTATTGAGCTCATCTACTAAAGCAGAGGTGTCAAACTCATTTTCACCAAGGGCCACATGAGCATTTTGGTTACCCTCAGGTTAAAACATACTTGGTCAATGTGAACGTTTTATTTTCAGTGATAATTGCTTTTGAAAGATAAATATTACGTGTTCATTTACCTTATAATGTGCTTATAACCAGACAGAAATACAACAATACATGAATGGTAAATGGTAAATGGACTGAACTTATATAGCGCTTTATCAAGTCCTTCCGGACCCCAAAGCGCTTTACACTTACAGACATTCACCCATTCACACACTGATGAATGTTTGAATGTGAAAAGAATTAATACAACACCCTGATCTGGAGGCAGGTTTATTAGCTCAGCTTGTCTCTGCATTCAGCCTCAAAATCAGGAAACAAGGATAATTTATAACCTTCTTCTGGACCTGTCTCTGCCTATTGTCATTGCATCATCAAAAAGGGCCAAACTACAGCTGCAGCCAGGACCTTGTACAGATTTTCAGCCCTAATGATAAAACAACAGATCAATTAAGTGTTGAAAATGAATCAGGATCTAATCTAGCATGTACCTTCCGCTCTGAGTAACCACCTGTGACAGCCACTCAGACCAGTCTGTACATAAAATCACCAGTTTAATCACAAAAATAATCACACAATGGTTTATAAAATAATGTTTCACCTAAGAAAAGACTGTAACATGTGTAGTGCTTTTTAAAAGTCGGTAGTAAATAAACCAATAAATTTCTTCACTTTTTTATGTATTTGTTTTATTAGATTAGACAAACTTACAATTACACAAATGAAAATAATAAAAAGAGCATTCTCAGTAAAAAAACAAACAAATTTGAAGTCACTTTCTTGAAGTAAAATATGTTTTTTTAGTTTACTTCTACATATTTTTTTATTTGTGTCTAGTACTTTTTAGTAGATTTTAGAATTTGATTCTTGCTTTTTTATACTTAGTTTTCATATTTCAATCATTACATCTTCTGTTTGGGTTTGTTGTCTTTGTTTTATCTGCTGTAAAACACTTTATTGGCCTGGTTGATTACTTTCACCCAATAATTCACAATAAATGAAAAAAATATGTTAATGTGTGTTTTGTCTTTTATTTTATTCAGTCACAGTCAATGTTAGCATTTTGCTAAAAAAAGGACATCACATCATCAAAACAATCATCCAGTCATGCAAATGAATTTTGAAAACTATAGATTAATAATCTATTGAACTGAAGGGTTTTCAGATGGTTTATAATTGGATCAAAGTGTACCAGCTGTCGCTCTGCGGTCGCCTCAGTACGTGAGTGTGGATTTGATGCAGGAACGCAGACCCCTGTGTCCCACCGCCAGAACCACTGGTGACCAGGCAATGAAGATAGTGTTGGCAATGCGAGCGATGACCAGGAGGAAATTAGCCGAGGAGCCTCTGTTGTAGTTGAAGTAGTTGACAGAGATGATGCTGGTTCCCCAAGATATAATAAAAAGCACGACCAGAGCAAGAATCACCTGGAGAAGAAGAAGAAGAAAAAAAAGAAGAAAAAAACATTCAGATGAAATAATACAAAACTGAAACTGTTACTGATGATCATCACTACAGACAGGTGTTTTTTTTATGTATTCTTATTTTTAGTTGTTCCAAAGTCCAGGTTGGTCCATTGAGATGATTAAGTCTTTAGTTGTCCCAAGGTCTAGACTGGTTCACAAAGGTGATCAGGTCTTTAGTTGCAGATCCTAAACTGTGGAACCACCTACTCCTTCATGTCAGAAAGGATTCGGCTCTTAAAGCTGCTTAAATTCCATCTTAAAACTCATCTGCACTCACTGGCTTTTATTACAACAAGAGTTTGTTTAGTTTTATATATATATATATTAAATAAAGAATTACAAAAGTTATATATATATATATATATATATATATATAACTTTTGTAATTCTGCTTTTGATGCACTTTTGTATTTAGTTCTGACTCTTTTGCTGCCTGTTTTGTGTGCAGCACTGTGACCAACAACAGAATTCCTCTCACCTTGGCGGCTCGCCTCTCTGCTGGGACCCGTTTGATGACAGGAGCATCCTGCACAGAGCTCCTCATCCTGCTGTGGTTGTAGAGTGTGTAAAGGGAGATGACGTTGGTGACGACCATCAGGACGATTGGAAATATTTCATGTATGGCCAATGACGTGGTGGCGTAGGCCAGGCCAGTGTAGTTGGAAGGAAAGTTCCATACACACCCCAGCAGAGGGCGTGTTGTGCTGCTGATGAGCATCAGGGTCTGAGGAAAGAGGAAGAAACAAGAACTTGCAATAAACCTGCAAATCACAGACATGTACTTTTCTCTCAGAAAAGATTACCTAACTTACAAAACTAAAGGATAATTCAGAGTAAAAGAAAATGGCTTTTATTTTGTCAAGTGTTTGTTAATATATAAACTTGTATTTTAAATCATAATCATCTGACTGATGATCAGTTTTACTGACGTGCTACCACCACAAAACTACATTTTTTTAAATGTTAGAATGCTTTGAACCATAAAGGTACAATTCAGATCTTTTGGAGTTTATAAAGTAATTCTGACTGGATAAATGAACTCACTAAAGAGGATTACCATGATATTAGTGAGTTAGAGTATTAGAGTAAAATTATCTTTCTTTTACTGTTAATCGTATTTCTGTAATATTTATTTCACATTAAGTCAGTTACGTAGTACATTTCAGTGTTTATAAGAGGATACGGGTGTAAAAGACTGTTTCTGTGCAGGAAATACCACATAGAGCTCAGTTATTGTTTGTTAGTGGTGCTCAGCTGTTGCAACGAGATGAGGAATGTGACATTTTGTGTTTTTAGTCAAAGTTAAACATGAAAAATTGAAGTAATTACAACATTCCCTTGGTGAAAATGAGACTGACACCCCTGTCGTAGTAAAGAAACCCCACTACCTTATAGTTCATAAAAAGTAAAACACACAATCTCTGACCTCTGTGGTGTTTTCATTGCCATTTGTGGAAAAAATGTGAGCAGGAATGGCGTAAAAGAGATTGATGATCCAGATCAAGCTCAAACTGAGCAGCAGGGTCCTCAGCGTGCTCCTCGGCCCCTGAAGGTTTCCGACACGGGGAGCCACTCGCTTCAGAGTGTGGAGATGGAAGGCGCTGAGGATGAGAGTGGACCACACGTTGACCGATCGCAGCCACACCCAGACGCCCATCAGGAACTGGCACCACCTTTTACCAAAATACATCTGCAACCATCCATAACGTGTAGACACTTTAATAAGTAGCCTAAATATTTTCTATTCTGAATAAATCTTAACTGTTGTTTACTTACTACCTCGAATCCCAGGTCTGACACGATGAGCAGCATGTTCCTCATCACGGACACCATCAGGTTGGACAGGGCCATGTTCACTATGATGATGTCTGAGTTCTGCCCCCCACTTCGGTCCATAATTACACTTTTCCCGATGACCCAGATCACAATGGCATTACCCATGAATCCTAGAGCCACCAGAATGATATAAAAGACGCTCTGTGCTGGGGACACAAAGGTGCGAATTCCTGTCCCAACACGATTGATACCAGCTCCCTGCTTCATTTTGTTTGTTTCAAAATCCATGGTATTTTTTACCCGTCTTAGCTAGCTCCATCTTCTTTTCAAAAGTCTGCTCAGAGAAGAGACTTCAGCCCTCCAACAGCTTTCCCAACATGTTAAACTCCAGTTATAACAAACTAAAAAGATGTTCCGTTCCTCTGTATTTTTCATCTCATAGCTTACAAAAGTAATGAAGTGGTCTGATAAATCAGCCACTCTTAAGGTCGCAGAAAACCTCAAAGCGACACAATGTTTTCAGCCTCTGGGAGCTGGAGGTACATGTTAATGAAACACAAGAGATTAATCAGCTTCCCTGATCCAAAACATGCTTGCTTTGCAGCTTTTCCTCTTGTACTGGGACCCAGAGGGAAGTCAGGACCTTTCTGTTTGTGTGCATGTAGCACGAGATCACAGATTAGATTTCCACTTTATGTCATTCAGTAAATTATAAAAAACTAAACTAAATTAACCAATTTACTGCAGCAGCACACAGCAGTGAATTAACTTGCTGTATTCATACTTTTTATATTTTAGCATTCACAAACTGTAGCGATCACAAACTTCATTAGAGAGTAAAGAAACATTTTTCTAAATTACTTCATTTTGATACAGGTATATTTAAAAATACAGTAAATACCATAGAGACACTGAAGAATCCAAGCTTGTGTCTTGATTAGGACATGAAAAATTCCAGGTAAGTATTCATTCATACAGAAATGTATCAATTAGCAAAAAAGTTTTTTTTTTTCTGCTCCCATGACTGAACTCAGATCTGTTTCCAGTCCAACTCACACCTCCCTCTTCTGCTGGAAACTCACTGTTAGCAAAATATCCCACAAATTACTGAACGCATTTTAATAAAACTTTTAGAAATTAATCACTGGATGAAAAACATCTACAACTTTTCAAGTTGCCTCAGTTCAAGATGGCCGACGCAACTAATCAGCAAAATGGATCTAACTCAGTAAATTTTACAGATATAGAGCTGAAACTGGCTGTATTAGTAGCTTTGGGTAATTCACAACCCATACTCTGAGCTCAGATTTTCACCTGAAATTTCAGACAATGTTTGACCCAATATGAATCCAACTATGTCATTTCTTGATATGATCTTAGTCTGAAACTGTGACCTGCAAGGCGACATACAGTTAGGTCCATATATATTTGGACACTGACACAAATTTTGTCTTTTTACCTGTTTACTGAAACATATTCAAGTTATAGTTATATAATGTACATGGATATAAAGTCCAGACATTCAGCTTTCATTTGAGGGTATCCACATTAAAATTGGATGAAAGGTTTAGGAGTTTCAGCTCCTTAACATGTGCCACCCTGTTTTTAAAGGGACCTAAAGTAATTGGAGAATTGACTCCAGGGCTATTTCATGGACAGGTGTGGGCAATCCCTTTGTTATGTCATTCTCAGTTAAGCAGATAAAAGGCCTGAAGTTGATTTGAGGTGATGCCACCGTTTTCTGGCCATGTTTTATGAGTCCAAATATCATTAAAAAGAACAAAATCAAAGTCTGACATGACTAAAATAAACATTTATATTTCCTCTTCATCCAGTCCAGTCAGAGAGGATCTCTTTTCTCATTAAAAACCCTGAATTTGGACATGAACTACAAAAGGGGCCCAAGACTCTTGTTTGGATCAATGTGTAAAGAAAAAGCCTTCATGCAGTCCATTAGACGGCGAGTTCAGCCGACACAGAAGGATGACTTGAGTCAAATGTAATCATTTGTAACAGTTTATTTCCCCCTGCTTCTGTTTGTGTTACAAGATAAAGATAAAAGACTAAATAAATGGTGGCCTCAGGAGATGAGAGCAGCCTGAACACTGGAGCTTGATTCCTCACCTCAAAAGTAAATCTGTTTCTTTGTTTTGAGTCACATCAGGTTGGGCCAACTCAGCATTCAGGCTTTACATTTTACATAACTCTGGCTTTACATTCTCATAAATCTCTTCCAGTGCTCTGCTCTGTGTATGTTGTTGTGGACAGAGCAATGTATTGATGAGCTCTGGAGTTATTAGCTTCAGATTAATGTGGCCGTCACCTTCCTCTGCCTCGGCTGCACAATTAACAGGATTTGTTGTCCAATAACGTTCAACAAAGGCCCGACATTACGCTGCAGCCGACTGACCTGTGAGAATGTTTTCCCCACGAGTGCAGAGAAAAACATCTGAGCTGAGAGCTGCAGGCAGAGGCTGACTTTGAACTGAAAAATTGGCAATTTGTTTGAAGGTATTGATCAGAAGAAATCACCTCAAAGTACAAATTTAATTATGATGAAAACTTCCTTCCTGCCGTCGCTGTAATCATTCCTTGAGCGTTTTGGAAAAATACCGAGCTGGAGATTTTTTATTAAATTGAGTTAGGAAAAAAATGGTTTTATTTTTTAAAAGTTGATTAGATTAAATACAATCTCTCCAGTATTAGATTTTAGAGAACTATGGTCTAAAGTGACCTGATGGAACACAAAAAATTCATGAAAACACGTTTTGGCAATGAGTGACCCAAAGCATGGCAACTTGAATTTCACTCATTTGATCATCTGGACGATTGTTTGTTGGATTGGATCACAACAGGTGGTGTCATATTTTTGTTTTTGACACAGCCAGAGCCTTTAATGTTCAATCAGCTAAAAATGTCACAGGGCTAATTACAAAAAGAGAGGCAAGATTCTGAGAGCAACTCTCCTGTAAAAACTGGAAACCAGGAGGAGCAAAAAGAGTAAAAGCTGATCAGAGAAAGGTTTTTTAATTCAGTGAACTGTTCAACAGCTGTTTTTTTTAAGAAATGTGGAAATGAAGTCTCTATTTTTGGACACGTTGCAGGAAAATGCGACCTGTTCTGAAAGTTGAACTGGACTTGTAAAAAACATGTGCAGTGATGGTTGAACCTTTAATTGACATTCATTTGTTCAGTGATGCTGCAGATTTTTTGCGAGAAAGGGAGCATCTGAAAAAAATAAAAATAAAAAACAATTATATTGTTTGAAATGAAACTGCTTATTTTTGAGCCCAGCTTGCAGCCTGACAGATACAAACGTATAAAAATGAAAAATCCAAGATTTAATTAGATCTCTTTTGATGGCAAACCCTCAGGAGGCTGAAGGCAGATGTTTCAGAGTTTAAAAAAAACCATCTGGATGATGGATTTCAAGGCCAGAAATGCCTTTTAGTTCGGAGAGGCTTTTAAAAAGCCAGTTTGTTGTCAGATTGAAAGAATTCAATTCGTCTGTGCTTTTTCATCCTCTTCTGCTCTCTGTATAAACTCAAACATTCCATCCATTTTCTCTTGTGCAGTTCAGGGTTGTGGGGAGCCTATGTCTCTAGTAGATAAGTCGGGGTACACCCTGGACATGTCACCAGTCCATCACAGGGCATAAAGACTAACAAAACAGGCAATAAAGCAGTGTTAGCAATAATAAAAAAAAAATCCTTAAATTGTTAGATTGTTAGAAAACAGGACAGAACAGGAAAATACTTGAGACCCAGGAACTTATGGCCTTAAAACTAATCCCTGAGTGACAATCCTCTTGCTCCATCCTACCATCATTAATGAACAAGAAGCTTGGACGGACTGATCCACCTGATGCAAAGAATCTATCCCACCCCAGTGTTTGCTGATTGTCTTGGCCCAAAGATGCCAACAGAACCAGTGTTGTATAAAGTACCACAAAGTGGTACTTGAGTAAAAGTACAAGTATTGTACCAATACATATATCAAGGGTGCTCAAACCTTTTCCCCAAAATGAAAACTTTATACTTCTTGCCTTTTTTAAAAATGTAAGGAGTAGAAAGTAGGCTAAAAAAATTATTACTCAAGTAAAGCACAGATACCCAACAATTCTACTTAAGTACAGTAACAAAGTATTTGTACTTAGTTACTTTACAACTCTGAACCACATTATCTGCATAAAGCAGAGACGAGACCCTGAGGTTCCCGAACCAGACACCCTCCTCTCCTTTAGATCCTGTCCATGAACACCACAAACAAGACAGAGCAGAGTCCAACCTGCACCGAGAACAAGCCTTACTTTGTGTGCTCCTGCTTGAGACTGGAATATTTAGAAGCATCTCTGTGGTGTCTCATACTCCCATATGGCCCTCTTAGCCACACTGCTGCAGGACCTGTCATGTCCTTGTGGTCTTTACAAAAAAAGAAAATCTTAACCTCATGATTATTGGTGTGGAAAATTTATTTGAAAAGAAAAGAAAAGAAATGGGGGCTTTTGAATACCAATGTGACAACACATAAACTAGATGCAGTGATATTGTCAGTATTTGCCCTGCAGGCATCATCAGGGTTTTGTTGAATTTCTCATCAGATGTTCTGTTGAATGAAGCCTGAAGGTGGGAGAATAAAAACCCATAAAGATGACAATCTGACTTCTATAATCCTCGTCATTCTGTGATGTATACCCCATCAGCCTGAGCACACAGGGAGATGACTATTAGCTACCTGCTGCTGGAGAGAAGATTATTGTTGCTGTGAGCATTTTAAACAACAAAAATCTGCTCAGATCCCAGATTTCCTCTGCGTGTCATCGATCCGAGGCCAAGCTGTGGCGAAGAGCGGCTGATTTAAACCAGCAGTCAGGTCAATATGTTGTTCCTCCATTTGAGGCACTGCTTCTGGGACAAAAGCTTTGATTCAGCTTTGTTCACCAGAGAAGAGATGAGGAAACGTGACTCAGTTCCACACTGAAGCTCATCATTTAACCAGAGCTTTTCTCTGAAGCTTCAGTCAATCCGTGATCAGAAGCTGTCAGCTTTCATATAATGTTATTTTTTAAATAAGAGCAGCTGATCAACGAGATATTCATATAATAAACCAGAGAAACAGCAATTTCCACAAAATTCAGTGTAAACGCTTGGTGCTGAAATCTACTGAAGCTGAAATTGAGTCGTTAAAACTAAAACAATCAGAGCACTGGCTAAAAGCTAATAGAGCTAACTGAAGCCAAACAGTACAAAAAAGCTAAAACAAACAAAACATTACCTAATTAATTATTTGACTTGTGACTTTTTTTTGTCAAACTTTTTTTTAATTGCAGACACACTTAGAGAATTATTATTGTTTTTTGTCAATTTAATATTTTTTTTCAACTGATAATTTCATAGAAAAATTGTGATTATGTTCCCATCATAGAGTGCCAAATAATAGGATAATTATTTTAATTTTCATCTGATTTCTTTACCCAGTTTTCCTAGTAACAGTTTTGGAATAAAAACACAAAACCAGGCTACATAGCTACAACTCTCGCCTCACAGCGAGAACAATCATAATAAAAACAGATGGAAACGTCTCCCCCCAGTAATAGAAATTGTGATATAAATTGAGCCGAGCTGATTGCAGCATTATTCCCTCCTCTGGAGCTGCAGAGAGAAGTAAAGTATTTTACATAAAGTGGGAACGAGCCTCTCTGCATAGTGAAAGGTCTCAGCATCGACTGAAAGGGTTCAACTTGCAGACATTTCTTTTATTTGCAGCAATGTTACAACTCAAAACAATCTGGCAGAAGGCAGAAAAATAAAAATGACACCTAGAAAACAAAAATGAGTTACAAACCAATTTACTTTTATCTCTTTAAAGCTAAAGAAATTATTATTTTTATTATTTGGAGTGATAGCAGTTTTTCCTCTAGCCCGATAACGAGTACTTCAGTTTGGGTACTTGCAGATACTGAGTTAAAACTTAAACATTACACAATTATTTTTATTCAGAACAATGTATCTCTCTTTTCCTATAGGCCTACAACTCTTATCTGATATGACTGATCAAATTTATTATACAGCATGATATATACAGTACTATTAAAACATTAAAACATTAATAAATAATAAATAACAAATAAGATTTTCTTTCAACTTGGAGCATCTATCTGATTGTTTGACCTCAATGTTCCAAATGAAGAATGAAGATGCAAAAGATCTTGAAGATAGGTTGGAGCTAGGCCTTTCAAAACTTTAATAACTAACAATAAAATCTTAAAATCAATTTTATAAGATACAGGTAGCCAGTGTAGTGAAACGTGTGTTATATGTTCATGTTTCTGTGTCCCTGTTAAAACTCGAGCTGCAGAATTTTGAATCATTTGAAGGTTGCAGAAGCTTTTATTTTTGCAGCTTTCACTCCTCCATCAAAGAGATTATTGTTCTGTTTTCCCAACGCTTTGTTCAGGAGAAGCTCTTCTTCTTCATCCTGATTCAGTCCTGTTGTTCTGTTATTCTGTCCAACCAGCATCAGTGACTGATGAGGAAACACCTCTGAGAGAACAGGAGGACAGAGGGAAAGTATTGCTTCACTACTTTTTGCATGTGTATTTGTTTAAAAGTAATTATTAATATAATGTCATATCATGGACTGTGATGCACATCAGCCGCAGACCTGACATGCTCATCCCTCATTTATTCATCCCCACATGCTGACAGAGAAGACACACGCTGGGCTGTGGACAGATGAGCTGCAGAGACCAGGCGGAGACAGATCAACTCAAAAGATTCTGAGTCATGTGGACTCCTGAACAGTCAGGCTTCAGGGACACGAGACACGAGGACAGAACAGCACATCTTGGGGTGTTTTGCTTTAAGATGAGGGTTTTTCTCGTGCTGTTCTCTCATTGATGTCTTGGTGATGTGACCCGATCGATGACACGCCCCACGAAGAGCGTGATTACTCCTGCAGCAGCTCCTGCATCACCAATCTAACTTTCACTACAGGTCATGGTTTAAACTCAAGTCACCTCATTTGCCTAAACTGTTTTTTGTTTTTTTTTTGTTGCAAAAATCCAGATTAGAAAATCGGAGCTTTCAGTTTGTTTAAGCGGAAACTTCAGGTTAAATCTGCAGTTCTGTGCTGTTCACACAGTGAGTGATGAAGGAAGAATCAGAACAGGTTCACTTTCCAAAAGAACTGTCAATCAAAATCCAAAGCATGAATTCTCACACACAACAGTCCGGACAATTTGTGTGTCTAATAAAAATATACCTGATTATAAGGGGGTGAAAAGTTACATTGACTGATAATAATGATGAAAATCATCAAGCAGTTCTATATAAGAACATGAAACCTGTTAATGAAGACCAGCTGAGACAAACCATTTAATGATCAGAGACTTTACCAGGACTACTCGAGTTCTTTGGTGGAAGGGATCTCAATAAAAGTTCAGTTTGGTTTATTTACAACGAGCATCGTCTCAGGGCACTGTACAAAAAGCAATCTAAAGAAGCCGGCAGATTACATTGAATCGCGTTGTCGCATTCTCCCATCCTGAGCAGCACATTGGCGACAGTAGAGAGGAAAAACTCCCTTTTAACAGGAATAAACATCCAGCAGAACCAGGCTCAGGACGGGTGGCCATCTGCCTCAACTGGCTGGGTTTGAGAGGACAAGAAAGAGACAGACAAACACAGGACTGGTCCAGGTGTATTTTCCTCTGAAAGCGAGACAAAGAAAACACATGTTAGTAAAATAAATAATTAAAACTAACATAGAGGTGTTTTTCAAGCCTGGTCCTCAAGGCACACAGTGTGCCTGGTCCTCAAGTACCCCTATCCAGCATTTTTTACTTGTTTCCCTGCTATTCAGCAGGTCTTCAGAACTTGTTAATCATTCATTCATTCAAACCAGGTGTGTTAAATCAGGAAAATATCTAAAAATCACTGCTCTAAATGTTGACCAACACATCAACAGCTTCTCTGAGCTTGATGAGACATTTTCAAAATATAATATTGACTTAGTTTTATGTTTTTTAGTGTTGCCTCTGGA
>JARVGW010000682.1:17478678-17492408 GCA_031762495.1 Anablepsoides rubrolineatus
CCACAACAAATATGAGCTCATTTTCTGTGAAAATGAGTGATTTATGTGTTGTTCAAGATCAGCTGTCTGTGGCAGCCATCTTGAACTGAGTTGACCTTAAAAGGTCTTCATGTTTAATATTTGATCCACTGATTATTTACTGAGTTTCAATAAAATCTGTCAAGTAGTTCATGATATTTTACTAACACAGCAGACAAAATATTACTTTCTTTTTGGCTGCAATTAAATATTTTTCCATCCAACCAACAATCATTTGTTCATCCTCTATCCATCACTCCATCCATCCATCCATCCATCCATCCGCCAATCCATCATTTGTTCATCCATCCACCTGACCATCCATCCATCCATCCATCCATTCATCCATCCCTTCTACATGTAATGTTCAGCAGGAGATTTAACAGATACCACAGTCCTCCAGAATGCTTAAAGATGATAAAATGTTTCTAATGGGACCTGCTGGGAGAGAAAACATGAGAACAGAACTGGGCTGCAGCTTAAAGTGAGCTGACAAATCCAGCTGTTTACAAACAAGCTAATCTAAGCTGTGATATGTTCAGAAACGTGCTTGTTAGAGTCTCCCATCTACAATACATGAAAACACTGTCAGCATATGCTGCTGTGAGATAACAGGATGATCGATTTGTTTTCCTGCACAAGCAGACAGCCGGTCAGCTGTTGTCTGATCAAATTTAATTATGCAGAAGAAGACGAGACAGGAGGGTGTGGGGACAGAGAGGACCTGGACGCAGAGACAGAAACACCAAGTTTACAGATGTAACTAAAAATATTATCTTTTAGGAATGTGCAACATCTACTGACATCTGCTGGTCTTGATGGGGACAGAGAGCATCCAGAGCAGATAAGTTATTTCTTTCCTACCAGCAGGACCATCATTAATGTTCTGCTTTATTGAGTGAACTTTACTGTGTAATTCAGTTTGAGGACCCTGGCAGGGCCTGAACATGTTGTCTCTGGCTCCTGTGAGACTCTGAAGCCTCCAGCGAGGCCACTCATCATCCATTAACTCCTCAGCATCCTGGTTACCATGGCAACCCATCTTAATCTGGTGACGAGTGGCACACAGACTGTTGGGCTTTGAAACAGGAAATATATCCATCCATTCATTCATTTATTTATTAATCCACCAATTCAGCCATCAATCTGTTCAGCCATCCATTTGTCCAACCATTTATTCATTCATTCATTAATCCATTCATTTATCCATCCATCCAGCCATCAATCTGTTCATCCATTCATTGGTCCAATCGTTTATTCATTCATTCATTAATCCATTTATCCATCAATTAACAAATGGCATTAAATCACATTGATCAGAGATCTCTGTCTAAAACCTTTGGTGCAAAGAAGTAGGAAGTTTGAAATTCTTGAAAGAATGCTAGTTTCATTTTTTTAAAAGACTTTTATATATTATGAATGTTAAAACATTGATGTGGAAAGTAATCAGATAATAAATAATTATTAGACCAAAAGACCAGAGTGCAAAAAGTATATATATTTTTAATGAACTCCCTCAAATTAGTACTTCTGTGCAATACTTATTTAGAGGTTTCATATAATCCCTATCACAATTTTAAACTAAAAAAATTACAATATTTAGCCAAATTTAATAAAATAATGCAACAAAAAGATTTTTTCTCGACAATCATTATATTTACCAAACAACAGGAAATGTCCAGAAGTAGTTTTGAAGGCTTTTAGCTGAAATACAGCCATTAAATCAGACTCAAATATAGGAAAATAAATATATTTTATATGATTTTAGATGACCTGAAACACCCATCAGGACAAATGCAGTAAAGCTGCGCCCAAATTAAATTAGAGATTAAATTAGACCTTGGTTAAAACTGGGGACTGATAATGATGTGGGCATCTGGTTATTTTCAGGTTGATTTAGTTTAAATCTGCAGCTAAAATTACTGCTATTATTTGAAACATACTGTGGTACAAAAATACGTCTAAAGTAAATAAAGAGGCTGTGATTTTCCAATGGCAGTGATCCATTAAATCTATCAAAGTCCTCCTCTGCTGCATAACCCCTGCCCCAATAAAAACCAAAAATATGAAAATAAAAAGCAAGCCTCACATAACTGAAATCCCATTGAACACTTGCGGGAATAAAACATTGCATTCATCATGAAACAAGTCCAACAATAGAGGAAATAGCACAACTAATACAACTTTGTGAGCCGCAGAAAAATGTAAATATGTAGCCAAAATTAAGACAGATAAACTACTAAAAGCTGGGTATAAAAAACTTTCCTTTTCTTTTTGGGCCTGAAAACTTTGAACTTTGTAGCAGAGGCAGATCAGATCCAGAGCTACAAACAGCATGGGTTCTCCCACCACGCTGCACTGAGTATCTATAAAATGTTGGTGCAGGGCTGGAGTTTTCTTGATTAAAGGGATTAAGAAGATGTGCTAAAACAAAACAGAAACATAGCTTTGTTTTTGTTGTGTGTGTGTGTGTGGGGGGGGGGGGGGGGGTCTTTGGAAGGACACAAAAAACAAAAACAACTCATCTATGATTTTCTTGTCATTTGTGTGAAAACATCACAGGAGACCAGAACCACAAAACCAAAATTTATTGTACTGAAAGCAGATTAAAGGCCTACGATATTAACAGGATATATTTATGCAAGTATTAATGAACAAACAAAAGCATTTGTGTGAGCTCATATTGAATTGAGTGCGTTCAGGTAGCTTTTAACACAAAGTGGAGTCTTAAACTACAGATTGGTACAGAAGATGCAGTGTGGAGGAGAGAAGGGATGAGCAGAGTCACATTTTGTTTTTAACAAACAGATGACGGTCCTACCCTCCGTCTGACGTGTGGGGTAGTGTGTGATGGTCTGTGTGCAGCTGCACGTGTTTGTTCGTGTGTGTATCAGAGTGAGGCAGAGACTGAACCCCGCTCAGAGAATCGGATGAAGTCGGTGCTGAGTCCAGGGTGTTGTCTGCTGGATACAGCTGCATCACCGCCCCCTCCTGGACGCCTTCCTTACTGCACGACTGACAGCTGCAGTGGAAGATCCGCTCCACCAGCTTGTCCACCCGAGGAGACTCGCTGCCGGGGCACTCCAGGGTCACCTGGGCGGGCACACAAACACATGAGATTATAGTAAATCTGCCCCACACAGCAGAGAGGTGTGGGCCAGGTCTGGCAGTGACTGTACTATTTACATGATGAGATAACACAACTGGCTGAACTGTGGTTGGATGTAAACTGAGTAGGTACGAAAGCAAGTGAGGTTGACATAAATGAGGTGGATTATTTAATTTCTCACTTGTTTTCCTTTATGTTTTTGAGGAAAACTGGAGGTGAAAAGTTTGGAATCAGTATAAAAAGGACATTTAAATCCAGCAAAATGAAAAGCACACTCTTAACCCAGATATTAAACAAACCTTTTAGTAATCATTAATTATTCTTTCATGTTTTGGAAAAATGTTGTGTCATTAATAAATCTAATTAGTTGAATGTACTTCCTGACCTATCCTGTTCTCTGGCACATGTGGACTGGTAAGTTTGAACTGAAACTATTTTAGAAAGTTGTACACTTCTTTTCTATGTAAAAGATGCAGTGTTTCACTTGCAGACATTACTGTGACTGTTATCACAATACATGTACCCGTATCGAACCGTTCAATACAGTGCTTTAGGTTCAATACACATTATGTATAGAACAATACAGATTTTTTACATTTATTTTATCAACTTGTCTTCTGAAGATGCTCTGTGTTGAAGGATGAGTGGATCTGTGTTCGACTACTCCACCTAGGCTGCATTTTTGAGCACAGATCCACTCTGAAACTTGCTGTTTCAGCAACATTTAATTTAAAAACTGTACTTTTGAGGTTTAAAAAATGTTCATACTTAATTTAAATAAATTACAAGTTAAAAAGGGCAAGGACATTTCTCTTTTTTGTATCGAAAAAATATCAAACCGGGAGACTAATAATCCCAAATCAGTTATAAATAATCCCAAACTTTCTTTACTTTTCACTACATTCTTCTTCCACAGTTGTAAGGAGAACTGGGATTGGTTATTCCACCTTTCCTCAATCTATCTGCCAATGAACAAACTGATGACAGCTGATGAAAAACCTTTTGCCTATTGCCCCCAAACACCATCAGCTATAAACTGCAAGCAAAACATACAAGGTTAACAAACAATCAGACGAGCCCCGCTCCTCTAAATATGTAGTGAATGCTGTAATAACTGGTTTAAATCCTGTTTTCCTAACATCCTGCAGCCTTAGTTTAGACCATGAATGTTTGATACTCAGTGGAGCAAAGAAATACTCTGAAAACACTGAATATAACAGTAAATATATAATCCCCGCCCCCCTGTGGAGTTTGGCATTACACAAGCTCGAATGGCTCCCCAGACCTCACACAACTTTCCCCTCACTGTTTCCATTATCCTCTGAAAGTGATCGTTCAGCAATTTTATCAAGAGCCAAAGCATCGGGGGAGCAGTGTCCTCTTTCGTGAGAACCGACTCTGTTCTGCTTCAAACTGAATTTAGTTTCAGGTCCTGAAACAACAATCATATCCACAGACAAAAACAGCCGTTTCCAGATAATTAGGAGGAAAGTGAGAGTGTAGAAGCACTTTCTGCTGCCTTTGTAGTGCAGCAGAAAGAGCGAGAACATTAATCAAACTATCTGGTAACAACCATCCGCTCCAAGAGATGCAATATTTTCCACTGAAACACGAGGTGACCTCACCTGTGCTCCCGCCCGCCTCGTCCACCTGGCAGCGCTCCAAACTACACACCGCCACACAAAGCCTTTGTTTTCCTAAGAATGAATTCCTTCTGGCCAAACGGAGACAATGAACTTTAAAAGAATATGAAAACCTGGCTTCTTTTCCACCTACAGGGATCTCTTAATCTTGTTTTTCTTTTTCTTCTGATTTTTGGATTTTGGTAGTGAGGCTCAAACTGCTGCTCATATTTTATTTATTGAACTTGTGGTGTGTGTGTGTGTGTGTGTGTGAGTTTGACACATCAGTATCAGAGTGTGTTTGCTGCGTGAGCTGATGTGCAATAATTCTTACCACTTCCCACTGAGTCTGGGCAGGCATGCAGGAGTCACAGTGCGCCAGAGACTCGGTGGATTGTGGGAACGTATTTGGGACGCTGTAGCTGAAGCACTGACCCAGACAAGCTCTGCAACAAGAGACAACGTGCATGAGTTTCACCGTGCGGGATCACAGACGGGACACGTTCAGTCACATCAAAACGCTCAGGCTTGTATTTACACTCTGAGGATACCTGGATGCCAAAAAAAGTCACAAAAAGGAGGCTTTTTATTCACTAAAGCTGGGAAAACCTTCCAATTTGAAATAAAAAGAATTTAATAAAATCTGAAATGTTTTACTTTTTAAATTGAGTACCCTACAACCATCAAGCCCCTGAGAACAGAGCAGTTAAGATCTTGGACAGGAAAAACATCAGATCTCATCACTGTCATCGTCTGAAGAAATCTAACATGATGAATTTTGAAAACTTTTTCAAATGATCCAATCTAAGATTTATTTAAAAATGAACAAATGGACAGACTCCTCCGGTGCTCAGAGACCCTTTGGTTCCTCTTAGATCTACAGGCTCAGTAACTCATGGAGCAGAACTGTAGGGTTACGTTTTTAAAACCTTCTTTGGGTCAAACAGCTTTTTCTGCTCCAGGACTAAACATGGAATCTTTTAGATTTGAAACTTATTTCTGACTTGAGCCCTTTTAGATCAAGACTGAAACAGAGATTCAGTTTTGTAATCATGAATAACTGCCACCTTTTTAATGATATTATTATGATATATTTTAAAGTTTGTTTTATGAATTGTTTTAATGTTGTAAAGCTTTATTCTTTTTAAACTGTTTTATTTTCAGGTTGCTGAAAGCTCATAAGAACTGGCATTGTAAATTAGCTTATAGGCTTATAAAGGTTTTAGGGTGTGGTATTGTAAATACAGGACACTTGTGCCTGAATAAATCAACTATAAATGAAATAAGATGAAAATGAAACTTATAAGTCTTAAAATTTAGGATTGGTTTTCTCTTGATAAAGCTCCAATTATTAAAATCATGGGAAAAGACTTATAACTTAGATTTGGGAGGTCAAACTCAGTTACACAAGGGGACCAAAATTCAGAAGTTGGTCCAAGCCAAGCGCCAGTCTCTGTCAATATTTACTGAAAAAATGTTAGATCCACAAATTAGTCTTTTATTGATCTTTTCTAAATCATATAACCTACTTCACCTAACTGAGATATTCCATTTCAAAAGATACATCACTAGCATGGATTTTTAAATGCATTACTCTCTATCAACTTTTTCATTCCTTATTTTTTAGAGATACATTTTATCACAATCCAGCAAATCAGTAGAAAAAAAACTCTCACTAAATATCTAATTATTTGACTTTAAAATAAGAAAAGAATACAGAAAAAGAAAACTGAAGTTCATTCTCTCTTGCTCCTTCCACACAAAAATCAAAGATTACTGAACATGATTAACTTTATTTTTTTAGCATACAAGTTGCACAGCTGTCATTAGAAGGATGTAGTAAATACAGCAACAAAAACAGAAACTTATTTAAAGTATTACCTTTGGGGACGGTTAAAATGATAACGAGGGCCAGATTTGGCCCGTGGGCCTTGAGTTTGACACAAGTGGTTTAAGCTAATCTGGGAAAATATGAAAGTAAAAAATATTGTTGCGTCACATATAGAGTTCTGATTTGCATTCCCCATTAAAACTGATAATATTTCTGTAAAAAAATGTTTTTCCTTTTTGTAAAACTAACTTGTTTGGAAATAGTTGCTTTTTAAAATCTGGAAACCTCTTTTTTTTTTAGTCTAAAGGCTGCTATAATTTTATAAAATATGATCACGCTATCATGCTGTATAAGTCTTTAAATAGAAGTAAAAATTATTTAACAAGATAATAAAGTGAAACATATTTTAAAAGAAGTGAAAAGAATTAAACTTATCCCATCCTTCTCCAAATTAAATAATAACTTCTGTTTTCTTATTATAAATTACACAATAATGATTCCAAAAAGACTTAATAAATATGCAATGAGGAAATATGAAAAAATATAGTTCAGGTAGATTTTAATGAAATTCTTCTATATAAAAGCAATTTTAAAAGGAAATTTGCTAAAAAAATAAAAAAATAAATAAAAAAGAGGAAATAAGACAAAAACTAAAAAAGCTCAAACTTTTCTTGGTCCAAAAATGAACAAGTAACCAAAATACTTGGCTGAAAAACTGTTTGTTTTATTTGAAATGAATGTTTATTCATCTCTTTTTCAAAGGTTGATGTCTCATGAGGCACTGAACGTAAATATGAGCAAATTGTTTGTCCTTAAAAGGAATTTGTTAATTTAGTCTGCACTGCTAAAAGTGACACAACAGGCTTTGAGTTATGAAGTTTGCATATATTTAATTGCCCTTTCTGCATATTGTATTTTCGATTATTAACATTTCATCTCTGTTACTTTTATACTTTTGGAGTCTCTTAAGCCCAACAGGTTGAATAAATGATAAACTATTGTTTGATATTTCTGAATCCCTCCTGGTTTTTACTGCACAGAGCCACAGACAGAGCGAGCCTCTTCATCCTGACCTGTTTTGAACAGAGCGAGGCTGACATCCTGTGTGCCCGACGATCTGTGTGATGTTCTTGGCTTCGCACCAGGCGCTCTTGTCGGGGAACAAGGCCAGGCGGTTGATGTGTGCAGGTGGCGCCGCTGAACACAGTGCAAACAGCGCGCAGCAGATCTGGACCCTCTGCCACATGACTGCACCTAAAGGAGCAGAACAAAAATGTTACCGCTCTGATAACTCTGAAAGCTGCGCCACCTGATTGCTGCTGGTCAGACTTTCAGCTCTGTGTGTTCCTGCTGACACATCAACACACGTCTGATTTTATCCAGTTAACAGGGAGGGCACATTTTAATGATTAAAACAAAAAACAAGTCCACATTATCCTTCTCCCTGCAGAAACAAATAAAAAAATAAAGTCAAATCTTTGCTCCTGACTCTGCTCTGTTTCACTCTTTTCTTTAAAAATGCCTCAACCACTAACGTCATTTACGACCTACAAACTCATTCTCTCCTGCTGCTTATAAAAAGCACCTGGTGGTCACCGACTTTAGCTGTTTTACACACTTTTTTGCACTTCCATCTGGCTTTGACTGACACTGTTTAAAAAAAACCCAAAAGCCTTCAGCTGTAATTTGCACAGATTTAAAACATAAAGGGGATCTTTGATGTTTCTTTTGTGAGGGGGGAGGAGGAGTTGTTTTAATAAAATGCTCTTTTGCTTTCTTTGTTCTGACAGACTTCCAAAGTCCAGAGGCAGACTTTGCTCACGAAGAGTAAAAAAGCATTGGATGTTAACGCGTTTCTTCATGAGACGGAGCACCGCGGGGAAACAGAGGGAAAGTGGTCACTCATTATCAGGACTAAAATACAAACAGGCAGGTTCTAAACCCACAGAGAACAAATTTAATCCATGATATATACAGTATGTTCTTTGTTGTGATTTAGGATTAGTTCCTCCAGAACTCCAGACAGTTTTTGTTTAGGTCTGAACACACTTAATCAACTAAAATTGAATGAATAACTGTTTCCAAACAACCAATTATTGGCTATGATTAATATGATAGACTTTGCAGATTTAGTTTAAAAGTCTAAAATAATAAATATTAGTAGTTTACAGATTACTCCGGAGCGGAAATTCACAAGACAAATAGACAAAAACGTAGCTGAAATCATTGAACTCATGAAGTAAAATAAAAGCTTAAAAGCTGTTTATGTGATATGATGAGAGAAAATAAATCATAAGTGGTTTAAAATTATAAACTGATGTTGAACTAAATGATAATTTTTCCAAATTATTATGCCAATTATATTTTCTCTGATAGTCTAAAACAGTGGTTCCCAAAGTTGGGGTCGGGACCCTTTTGTGGGTCACAAAACATCAAGTGGGGGTCCCCAGATGATTTCCAAACATCAATTTTAATGCAGATAAATGCTAATGGAATATTTTCACCTTAACCTCCTGAGACCCTGTGTCCTCCTAAGAGGACATTGAGATAGAAAAAAATGCACATGCTAACAAAGCTCAGGTCTCAGGAGGATATTCATTGCAATTTTATTTATTTGTTTTGGCAAAAAAAAATTATTGCAAGTTTTAAATCATTAATCATAAATGAAGACAATTAGTGTTGTAGTTATTAGATGTTTATATTGTTGTTATTCCCATGTTTAACAGAGATATTAGCAAAGTTTGCATAATATCCAGTAATATCTGGGGTCGCGAGTGTCTGCAACTGTTTTTTTGTGGGCCGGAAGCAAAAAAGTTTGAAAACCCCTGGTCTAAATCAATGGATGCAAATTACAACTAATTTACTAGTCATCAACGTTTAGAGTATAATTTGAAAGTTTTTGAAAAACCACTCAATGATAACTGTATTTTTTCATCAAAAATAAATAAAAAAAAAACATAAAATGCACTGTTTGAAACTATTACACACATCAGAGTTTCAAAACATTTTTCAGGTTGTAAAGAACTAAAAATGGTGGTTATATAAATCAAAAGCTATTTCAATCAAAAACATCTTAAACAGGTCAAGTTACGTTAGGATCCATTGAACTGGTGAGTTTTTGGAGTTTTCTCTAGAATTCCTTCGCAGGATGTCAGAATAGCCTCCCAGAGTTGCTGTTTGGATGTGAACTGGCTCCTACCCTCAGAGATCTTTGCCTGGAAGCTCCAAAGGTTCTCAATAGTTGAGGTCAGAGGATGGGGGCCACACTACGAGTGATGATGCAGAGGTATTCTTGCAGCATGAAATGGTAGGTTTTTATGCATGACTGTAATTTTAGACTTCATGTATCTCTGGGCCCATTGCAGATCCCTGTGCTTATTGCTTAGGAGTGACAAAAGGGTTATGCAGAACTGCAATCTTCTGATGGATGTATGGGACTCCAGAGGCACCAGCAGCTTCCAATGTTCAAATGTTTGCTGTTTTGTAATGGAATTTTAGTAGCTGCTATTTAAAGGAGACATATCATGTGTTAAGTCCTTCTTTTTCACATTTAAGTGATTCAGTTGGGAGTCTAAATAAAGTAGAACTGCAACGCTTTGGACTGAATTCCTCTTTACTGTAACTCCACAAGCCCCTCTTTCACCCCTTTTCTGAGGTGTGTCTCAGATCAACCCGTTTTGAGGCTGTCTCTTTAAATCCAATCAAGGCACTGTGGACTACATATACTGCAGGCAAATGCGACCAAATCAGATTTTTTATGACAGTCTGAACGTGACAAATCTGATTTTTTCAAATCTGACTGCTGTTTCAGTATGTGGTACTGAATCAGATACATATCTGATGTTTTTCAAAGTGACTGCAGTGTGAACGCTCATGTCACATTTATCCAATCATCAGTGAGGTGAGATGAAGGGTCGATAAGACACTAACCTCAAGTCATGCTGTTTAAATCTGTATATCCATGTGTTTACAGCTCCAAAACACAAGTTCAGTTGCTTCATCTTTTTACTTTTACTTTTCCATATAGAAAGTATGATAAAATTGTGGAGCGTATCGATCCTAAAGTTACTCGGTCGATACTTTATTTCCAGCTCATTGCTTCGTTCCAAAAATAAAATACTTCACGAAAGCATCCAGACAGAGGCAGGTTCATATATAAACACTGAACTAAACAAGCATGTCAGATAATTATTTAATTTGCTCTGATTAAACAACAATTTCAGATTCGACCTACTAAAAGCATCCATGCTAACTCTGTAAACAAACAAGCCGGCTGAATGAGAAGTCACGTCTTTTACTGTGCGGGTCACATCAGAGCTGTGGAGCGTTCACACTGGAGTCTGTTGCAGGTCGCATTTAAAACGTAATGTTGAACGTTCACGCCAAAAAATCAGACTTGAGCATTAAGACCTGCAGTGTGAACGTAGCCACACTCTGCCTCCCTCCAGCTTCCAGAAGGGTCCATTCTAGTTTGATACTACAAGCTGCTCAGAAATGTTTTATTTACAAATAATCAAAAGATGTCAACAAGAGAATACTTGTTCATCCAGCCTGACGTGTTGGAGCCATCAAGAGCCACAGAGGAGTGAAGGCGACAATTGTAGTTGGAAAGTCCAGACCTTATTTGGCAGTTCTGTCACAAATACTGTGACGTAATAGATCAGAAAACGTACTGAATGGGTTGAAAAATATGACCCAAACAATATAAAGATATCTACGCAGCACAGGGAAAGACTAAATTCAGCTTTTCTGCACTAGTCCAAGTATCAAAGTCTATTTAACTGCTAAGAAAGTGGATTTTGCACATGTCCCCTTTAATCCAATGTGTTTGTCTGGCAGAAACCTTCCTCCTTGTGTCTTTATCTTCACAAACCCGTGTTCAGAATCAAAAACAAATCTCTTAACGGTACGATGATCATGATTGTTTTCATGAAACCTATAGTTCATGCTTTTCAGCAGCAGAGAGAAACTTTTTACCTATATTACTTGAACTTGGTGGTCTGCTTAATAATGTGGAACATCCTTGTTTTTTTTCCTTTAATTGGCCTCACCTGCATCACAGGTGTCTGAAATTTATTTCAGTGACCCAAAGAGCCTTCAGAAACCAGCAATGAGTTTAATTAAAAAGAAAAAAAGTAATCTTTATTATGACACTTATGACACAATTTGCATAATAATTTGAAACGCATGTGATTTCCAAGCTAATTAGGTAATGAAGTTCACCTTAATGTTGTTTGAACGGGAGGAAAAAGTTTTAAAAACATTAAAGTTTAAGGAACAAGCGACGAGCAGCAGAAATGCACCATAACCTCTAAGTTAGGGAGAAGCAAAGACATCAATTTTCTAATAAATAAATGATTAATGAGACGCAGCAGCGGAGGTCGTGGGGGTCATCTGAGGCACTCACCTCTGCCCATCATCGCTGAGGAACAGCCGGGGAAATTCGGCGCGACGTCCCCGCTGAGCCGAACCTGGACCGGGACGTTTGGTTTAAAGAATAACTCAAAAAGGCAGAAGATATAAACTGTATCACCGTGAGTAGATAATTAAAGAGAAAAACAAAAACGCGTAAATCGTGATAATCCGAGCTCGGTCCGTCATGAAACAGTTACATCATCCGTGTGTCGGAGCGCTGCGCGCGAGGGAAGGAAGTCCAGGGATGAGGAGAGCATCAGCAGCTCAGACCCGGGGCCCTCCCCTTTCTTCTCTGCCCATCCAGTGTTGAATTCCCCCCGTAATTCCTCTCTAAAAAAAAATTCCCCTCTTTTCTAAGTTGTTGTCTTCTCTTGTAAAAACTCTCGTGCTAGGAGGGCTTGAGGCGCGGTTCGAGCCCATGGACGGGCGTCCTGCTGCGCCGATTTCTGAGGGCAACAACCCGAGGGGGGGTGGGGGTATTAGAGGGGAGGAGAAACCGCTGGAAGAGGTTCAAATATTTCCTTCACATTTACCGGACAAATATGCAAACATCACGAGATTAAACACACACACATCTGGCATTGCTTTGGTAGCATGTGCGTTTAGATTTGTGTAATTGAACATTAATAACGCAGCGTAATAATGATGTATGACTTGAAAACAGATGTGGACAGATGTGACTCTTTGTTTTTTTTTACTCAACTGGCACATTTAAAAAAAAAAGAAACTTTCAGATGTTGAAAAGGCCTAAATAGCTGGTTAGTGAACAGAAGCAGTGACAAATTGATTTATTTGAGGCTCTTGGAGGGAAACAGACTCATGAGTTGCTGAGAGGCTTGGTGCTCCCTGTCTCCACTGACCTGTCAGCAGACCCACATAACAAATTTTGTCTGGCCCAGTTCTGGCATAGTCACACCACTGCAAAGAATGAAAACCCTTAGGTGGCCCAAATTTGGTTTGACAAAGGTGGTCCGTCCGTGGACCAACATGACTTAAACCAAATCAAAACCAGGTCAGGGTGGACAGATTTGCACCTCATAAACCAAACTGCAACCAGGCCAGTTGTGGGTCAGCAGATTTGGGCCACTGAACACAATGAATTCCACCAGCTGCTGCATGCTACTTTTTAATTCTGTGCACCTCTACCTTGTGGTGGAATGCTGTCATTTTGCAGGTAAAATAATCAACATTCGTTGTGGGAGAAGTCTAGTCTATTGTCAATGCTGTCTAATACAGCAACATGCACTTAATTTAAAGGAATCCACACGATTATTTGTAACATTAGACATTATTTGATAAAACTTGCATCAGCGCTGAGCTAATATTATTAGCTCGAAAAGTAATGCTATATGGGACATTAGTTTATACATAGCTTACGCTATATCGGCATATACACTCAATTTATTAGGTACACCTTGCTAGTACCAGGTTGGACCCTCTTTTGCCTTCAGAACTGCTTTAATCCTTCATGGCATAGATTCAACAAGGTACTGGAAACATTCCTCAGAGAGTCTGGTCCATATTGACACGATAACATCACGCAGTTGCTGAAGATTTGTCAGCTGCACATCCATGATGGGAATGTCCCGTTCCCAAAGGTGCCATTTAAGTACAGTGAACTCATTGTCGTGTTCAAGAAACCAGTCTAAGATGATTCATGCTTTATGACATGGAGCGTTATCCTGCTGGAAGTAGCCATCAGAAGATGGGTACACTGTGGTCATAAAGGGATGGA
>JARVGW010000682.1:17492811-17506141 GCA_031762495.1 Anablepsoides rubrolineatus
AATTCTGACCCTACCATCTGAATGTCGCAGCAGAAATCGAGACTCATCAGACCAGGCAACATTTTTCCAATCTTCTATTGTCCAATCCTGGTGAACCTGTGTGAATTGTAGCCTCAGTTTCCTGTTTTTAGCTGACAGGAGTGGCACAGGGTGTGGTCTTCTGCTGCTGTAGCCCGTCCACCTCAAGGTTCAACATGTTGTGCATTCAGAGATGCTCTTCTGCAAACCTCGGTTTATTGAGTGGTTATTGGAGTTACTGTCGCCGTTCTATCAGCTCGAACAGTCTGGGCATTCTCCTCTGACCTCCGGCATCAACGAGGCATTTGCGCCCACAGAACTGCTGCTTACTGGATATTTTCTCTTTTTCGGACCATTCAACCCTAGAGATGATTTTGCATGTAAATCTCAGTAGATCAGCCGTTTATGAAATACTCAGACCAGCCCAAAAACCACGTTCAAAGTAACTTAAATCACCTTTCTTCCTCATTCTGATGCTCTGTTTGTACTGCAGCAGATCGTCTTGGCCATGTCTACATGCCTAAATGAATTGAGATGAGAATTGTGATTGGCTGATTTGACATTTGGACAAGTGTACATAATAAAGTGGCCGGTGATTGTATATATGTGGCTCGAGTGCTAACGCTATATCTCCTTAAATATGCATTAGCTCGGTCCTAACAGGATAAATTGAGGTTCTTCTTCCATGAAGCAGCTCTGTTGTCCTCCATCCACAGTTTCAGTTACAGGCTGAGTCATTTCTACATTCTCCTCTCTGTCAAGACACTCTGGCTTCATTTAAAAAAGCTGATCATCAGATATTGTCCAAGATTAAGTTTCAAGGTGGACAAGAATTGGCACAGCCTCGCACTGGAAAACCTTGTGAACGTCAGAATTTAACCAGTATGCTTTGCAGTGTTAAGAAAATGTTTTTGACAATATATGCATTTTTAATGTATAAAAATTAAAACAGCCTACAGTAGTTTTACGGTCTTTGTTTTACAGTTGAAGTAAATGTTTATCAAATAATGTCTTTCGTGGATTTTTTAAAGACATATCTTTGAAGCTCTCACGGGATACATTTTGTCCTTTAGGTATTTCTATAATTCTCTCTATTTTAGCTTAATTAGTACTTAAATGACACGTGCATATACTTTTTATTAAGGGCTATTATAAAAAATATGTATAAAATGCAAACTTATCCAGAACTGGAAAAAACAAAAATGTTAATTTTGTGTAGGAGCCCTGATCATCTGATAAACGTATTATGATTAGGAAGTGTTACAGGATTTGATTGATCACGGGGGATTCTTGCTCAGCCTTTGGGCTACAGAGGACACTAACGCTCTTACAGAACATCCCACTCCTGCCCTCTTCCCGACCGGCGCACATTTCTGCTCACAGGTGTTCGTACTGGCTCAGGTCCACGTGAACCCCTATCAGTTTCACGCTTCACCTGCTAACAAGTATTTTAATGGACAAGGGATGAGTGACACGGCTTAATCCCTGACAGGGTTACTGTGAGCCAGATGCACGGCAGCCGAACCCATGGCTGAAGGGAAAAAAATGGGCCTTTTGAACCCCACTGGAACAAGCTCCGCTCCATCATGCCCAGGAATGCCTCGTGCTTACATTACTGACTAAACTGTTGCGGCGATGAAAAGAGAAGCATTGAGTGTCTGTGTAATAGAAAGCAGTGTTTTGTCTTTGATGTGAAAGTGTTCAACATGTGTTACGCTCCGACGTGAAAGCCACAGAACTCACCTGTTAGTAATAAGACCGAGCTCAGGGTCCAGAAACGATATTTCTCTCTGCATTCCAGAAATTCTGCTCCACCAGGAGGGCTGGTGTGCACAATCTCACAAAAACCAGTCCCCCCCCCCCTTCCAGCAAACCCAAGCAACCACATATTAATGATCAGTTAGGTCGAAGAAATACAGATTAACCATAATATGATCAAAAGCATCAAAACACAACATGTTTAGTCTGCTAATAAATATAATTTTAAAATGTCAGGGTGGATTTCTGTTGTCTTTAAAGAAATCTACCTGTCGGATTTAACATCACGTCAACATTTACAGACAGAAAAGGAGTTACTTGAGTTATTTTCTTGCAAAACTCAGTCAGAATCAGCTTTGTTCTTTTACCAACTGCACGTCTTTACTTCATCATTCAGTACAACTGTTCATACTCCCACTCTCTCTCTGGAAGGTCTGCAGATGCTGAACCTGGCTCTCATTCCAAAACAGCAGGAGTCTCCAGTCTCCCAGCTCATTAACACACAGAATTACCTTCCACCCCCTTACAAAAAAAAACAACACACATTTCTTCCCTCTGAAAAATTCCTACAAGAATAATAAAACACAAAGAAAAGAGCTTTATTAAACATACATTTATTGTTTTCTGATATACACTAGGAACTTTTGGATAGAGACGAGCAGCGTTAAACACAAACAGACGAGAAACTCATTGTTGCCTTCATTCCATTATTGGTCCTGAAACAAGAGAGAACACTTAAAATGACATATTGAAGTGCGAAGATCCTCCTAAAACAGCCCCCCCATGTACACTCACCTTAACCACGCGGCCATGAATCAGATATGGAGACCTGAAGTCATGCTGGCAGTTGGTGTATCCCATTCCCAACCCCAGGCCTGACCCGAACGACAGAGGCCACATTCGCCCTGGTGGAGGAAAAACAGTCAGCTCTGCTTGTTTTTAAAAAGAGCAATTACTAAAAAAAAAATAGAAAAAAAAGAAACCTGTTTTACTTTATTGTGCTTACGTTTGAAGAGGAGGACGGAGAACACAATGCCAACACTGAGGCCTGTGACTGCAAGGGAAAAAATGGGAGAAAAACAAAGAGAGTGGTTCTAAGAAACAGGAATCTGAAGAAATGGTACACAAACAAAGATGAAATACAGAGAAATAAACAAGCAAAAGCAATGCTATGCACATCTAAGTAAATGGGTCTGGAAGGATGATAATAATAAAAACTGGACTGTAAAAAAAAGCAGCTGAAGTCTAAAACAAAA
Source organism: Anablepsoides rubrolineatus (assembly GCA_031762495.1). Taxonomy (NCBI): domain Eukaryota; kingdom Metazoa; phylum Chordata; class Actinopteri; order Cyprinodontiformes; family Rivulidae; genus Anablepsoides; species Anablepsoides rubrolineatus. Next base: position 17,495,844 of record JARVGW010000682.1, read on the forward strand.
ACAAACTATTGACAAAAAACACCTTTTTTTAAACCAACTGTTTGAGATTCATACCGTGTTATTTCATTCCCTCATCAATAACATACCCAGAGACCCAGAGTGTTGCTTTGACTCATTCATGCATGTTTGAGAAATCCTTGAATCTCCTCTGGTAGCCATGTGGAGCTGCCTAAACACTTGCTGGTACAAAGCTCCACCTATTTACACAAAGCTCCTCCCCTAGATAGGCTATGATGCTATGTAATTTTCATAACAACTGAAGGTATCATAGTTACTTGATTGTAGTATAGAATTTAACTATGCGCCTGAAAATACAGAATACCCCACTCCCCCATGCGAATATCTGCAAAATACACAGAAAATATTAGTTTTAAAACTTTTGCACAGTACTGAAAATCTCTTGTAATAAGATAAAAGGTTGCGTGAATATTTGACAGTAAACTTTAGGTCAAACTGAGCTTTAAATGTTCCTTTGATCTGAGTGGTCATGATGACAGTACGGGTGAAAAACAAAAACTGAAACGTGACCACGTTTGATGGAGCAGATTGTCAGTTGGCGGCACAAAGTTGTTCGACGTCCCGAGACGAAACAGAAATATCATGAATGTATTTATGCTCTTAGCTTTACCTCGTTGCAGGCCACACCACACCCAGCAGCAGGCTAGCCAGCGCAGAAACCACATAAAACCAGCCGTTTGGGCCCCTCCAGCTCCTAATTAGATTCAGAGAGCTATGCAGCATGACCAATAAGCCTTACCCCGAACCCTCAACTGTTCTCTATTACACAACTTACACATGTCAAACAAGACCACAGGAACCTCAGCTCATCTTTATTATCAGCACATATCCACCATAGATCATAAAACTGGGCTTCCATTGCAAGCAATGACTCAGATAAGTTTAAGATTTTCCATCTGTTTCAGCCTGAGTCTTTCTTTGCTCTGTGGCCAGAGCGTTTCTGAAGCCTCTGATTTTCCACTGACAGTAACACAATGAGAGCTCTGGCAAACAATCTGAGGGCAGATCAATATCTTATTTTGGCTTTTCTTTCTTTTGTCTGAACGTCTCCCAGGGGAACGGAATTATACCGAAAACATTTGCACTTGAGTAAACTGAAATGCAGAACCCCCTCAGATGTAAAACAATGTTGTATGTTTTGTTTTTCTTCCAGCAAATGAAGTCCAGAGCTGCCTAATTGCATTGTTCTTCAATGTTTGGATTATTTCTCAGCAAATGGCATCAATAAGAGTCCTTTTCAATCATTGTGACTGAATACCGAAAGACTTTTAATTTAACCCTGCCTCGTTTAACTCAGGCAAATGTTTTTGCTCAACGGCCCGATCTCCACATTTGACATTTTAGTTTTTATAACTGAAGGCACGAGGGCAACTATGTTTTTCCCTGTGTCTGTATTATTTTTCCTGTAGTGTTAGCATACCCCATGAACCACTGGATGGATTTGAGTGAAATTTAAAAGGTAATCATTGGATATACATCAACCATTTAAAGTGAACACAATTCAAGATGCTAGACAATAGCAAACACAAAGTTTTCTGTAAATTTTACAGATATTGATCCAAATGTTGTGTGGCAGTAGCTGACAGTCATCATTATACTCCCAACATCATTTATAAGGTTTGATCAAAACTGCCTTGCTTATTATAAAATGATCTTAGTTTATAACTCTGACATGAAATTTGGAGGGTGACGCTTTCAAGGAATGTGTGACCATTATTTCTAAGACGTTTGGAAAGGCCACATTTAAAAAACATACTTAAGGAATAAACTTTATTTTACTGTGTATAGAAGAGAGCTTTTATTAGTAAATGTTAAAAAATTGTGAAGAAACTGGATTTGACTCCTTTGGAATTAAGTTTAGTAAAAACTAAAAAATTGTAATAACATCTTTAAAGGCTAAATAAAATCTCCCTTAGCTGTTAGATTGCTTTTTATGCTTGTTAATACAACTAGACACAGTAAATATGCAAAAATGTGCAGACTGACTAAAAAAAGCTTACTTCAAAGTGTGCATATCACACAGGAGAGGACAAATTAATAAATAAGATTGCACAGGTAAAATCTGATAGAAATATGCTGAATAGTTTAACTGTAAAAATAGCTCTGAAGTCAGTAATGAACACCTAGCTTAGTCACGGGCAATAGGCAAGATCTGGTAAAACTGGTTCCTCATTTTGATTTTGAATGAATTTTTAACCTTTCAGTTTAGAGTAAAGTAGCACCTGTATGACACAGAGAGAAGACAAAAAGAAGATGTTACCAGGATTTTTATTCTTATTTCAGAACTAAGAGTTTTTAGCCACTGAAATATTACCATGCTGCATTAATTTCTGTGTTCATTTTTGAGAATTTAGAAATAACGATTCAGTCATTCAGGGTCTGGAAACTGAAAACTGCTGGCTTGATTATCAGGATACAACAAGTACATGTTTGCGCATAAATAGAAATTTGATTTTAAAAAAAATTTAAATGAGCTAAGTAGTGGCATCCTGACAAACTTTCCTGCTTTAACTTTAATGTTTAGTAAAACTGTGTTAGTATTTCTTATAAACTCCATACAGACAAGTTAACTATATCACTAAAATGACTGCGGACCAGTATTCTACCACACAGCCATCCGAGTCGACTTTTCAGATCAGAAAATTCACAATTTCATAATGAACAAATCTAGTTTTATTTATTCATTCAGCAGACAGACAGTTTGACCTTACTGCCAGGTGACGGTATATCCGGTTAAAAATATAATAACAAAGCTTTAAACCAGCTAATTTAGTCGGCATAATAAACCTCTGGATGCTTTAGTATATCAATATTAAAAAAACAGTATGTAGATAAAGATAATAACCTGTTTTTACGGCTGTATCAGCAAGGCATCGATCCCATTTTCGTCCATGTTCGTCCGCCATGTTTTCTGCTGTGACAAGATCTCACAGAATATCGCGAGAGTTCAATGAAGTTAGGCGAATTCTGTTTGACAGGTTTTATAATGCACTATCTTTAATTTGTTTCCTGTTGTCTGTGAATTAGCATTGTGTATACAATAATTAGTATTTTAAATGAAGTACACAATAAAGTATTCTTTATTTTAATAAATTAGCAGTTATAATAGTCTGAAGTGGACTGATAGTTTACCCATCACATTTTTATTGTTTATCATTTTGCATACCCTGGTGTCAGTTAGGTTAACTTTTTATTTATCTGATCAAATAAAAATGTGGATGGCTTCATTGAAAGGCGCTATTACACTAAAATCAATTAGTTTTATCCCAATAAACTATGTTTAAAAAAAGAAAAGCATTTGTAATTTATCAATTTTTCTAACTCGTTTTTTTTATTGTTAAAAATCCACATTTGCTGAAACTTTCATGGTAGCCTCTAATATTATGTAGAAACTATGCCAGTTTTACAGTGATAGATAACTTTCTACATGGTTCAATAGAAAGCAGGATGTTGATTGTGCCAAAGTTTGAATTTCAAATGTACTTTTGCTATTTCTTTAAACCCCAAAAGTACACTTAAAAGTTATTTTAAAGCTCTTACAGTTGAAATCATGTGTTTAAGAATAAACCCATTTGAAAAAAAAATTCTTAGCACACTTAATAGCTTTCTGGCGAAACTTCTTTGGAAGTAATGCATTTGTTTTATATTGTATCATAGTTATTTCCCCCTAATTCTAGCAAGAAGTTATTTGTTATGACGCTGTATTCTGCCCATTGTAAACACAATGTTGACAGCTGTGTGAAAGTGTTGTGATGTTTTGGTTAGTGTCTGTATCTCACGCCCTCTCAGGCTGCATATTTACTGCACAGCTCATCTCTTTCCATACTTGGCAATGCTTTTCTTGCTCTGCTCCTATTGGCCGCTGCAGAAAAAAACCCGAGTGACCCGGATGTACAAGCGAGGCCTGTTTTCTCACCGCAGCCTTCTTCCTGTAAGCCCGGGTTGAGGAAGTGAATTTCGCTGACAGGGCTGGGTTCAGACAGGGAGAGGCGAAGAAAAACATCTTCAGCTGGGGTCTTAAAACAATAAACCCAACGAAACAATAAAAGACCAGAGGAGTAAAAAGAAAAATCACCGTAGAGTTAAGGCGTACAATCATCGGTGAGACCGTTCCTCGCAGAGACCGCCGCAGACATGGTAAGGGCCGCGGGGGAAGCTGGTGGGAGAGACGGGTTAAGAGAGGGCTTCAGTGAGGTGTTTCTGCTCACTGAACTGCATGCTGAAGGAGCTGGGTGGTAATCCGATAGGACCAGAGAGCATAAATTGCTCAGCGCATTCAACTTGCGCTGTTAGCAAACTTATGCCTCGCAATGAGAATGAATTAGCTTCAAGGCTAAGTTGCTAATTAGCTTCCTGCTAACCCTACTCGAGCTACAAGCTCTGTAGAAGTTAGCACAGGATGTTTTGGATTTGACACAAGTTAACAGCAGTGAATATTCCTAATATAGCTCACACACTCTCCTTGCACTCTTTAGCTCAGGCTAAAGCAGTCAAGCACCGGACCGCTTGTATCTAAAATAAGACTGCTTGCTCCTCCCGTTTCTAACCATAAAGTTGGCAGTCTTCACAGTGTTTGCCTTTCTGCTTCTTCAGAGAATCTTTGTCTTTAGCTTTTGTTTCTTTGGATAAATATCCCTCTCAGCCTAGCCCATTTCACCAGCCATTGTTGACGTATTGTCATTTACTATGCTGTTTATCTAATGATTGTGTGCTTAAAACCAGCTACACAAAACAAGGTTCTGTTGAACATTGCTAATAAATTTTCAATCATGCAAACACAGTTTGTGTAAATGTGTTACAAAAACAAGCAATTTGCAATGTGGCAAATACTAATAAATAATTAATATTGAGCTGAATGATATCTTTTATTAAAGCAAAAGCAGACATTGACTACAATTTGTTCTTGGTCCATTCAAATGTAAAACGTATTTTATACAAATAACTTGAGTCACGTTAGATTTACTGATATTAAATACTAGTCAATGAGGGTTTGTTTTTGTTTCTGCAGAAAACAAGTTATTAGCTAAAACACTATTGCACAGCACATCTTTTTGTTCCACATCAGTGATATGGAAAATATTTTCACATCACTAAGCCAGCAAGTCTTTTCTTTCTGGTATTATTCAATGTTTTAGTGCTTCTTTACTTTAAATCGTTTATAAATAGGCAGGTGGCTTTTTATTGACAGTTAGATACAATATCTTAAAAACACCCCTGACATTTTTGTAGCTATTTTATATTTTTATGGGACAACACTGACTATATGACACTTTGATACAATGTAGTCAGTGTTCAGTTAGTATAACTTTGTAAATTTGCTGTCCCCTCAAATTAACTCAACACAACCCACATCCATTAATGTCTAAACCTCTGGCAACAAAAGTGAGGTGTAAGAAATTACATCACTGATCTCTATTATGCATTGTTGCCATACAAAACCTCAAATTTCATGTTGCTTTCAGTTTTTTGTTTGGTTCTTTTTGTAAAGTAGCCTCTCTATGTTAAGTGTGACTCAATCAGTGCCTGAAACAAGTAGAGCAGCTGTTTTATCTCTCTAAACTCGTCTTCCTCCATTTGTTTCCCCTCATCCATCCTGCTGCTTTCCTCTGACCTCTGGAGTTGCTGCTCTGATCAATGTTTACGTTGAGAAAACGGCAGTTCTAAACCTTGTGTCAAGAAAGGCGGGTGTTTGATGAAAAACAGATTTTAGAACAGATAAAAAGTGACCAGGAAAGGCCTTTCCTCAGTGTTTCTTTTAATGAAAATATTTAAGTTTTTAGGGTTTTCTAGATAAAACATGTCAAATTACACGATGGAATACATCAGCGAACACTTAAGATACAAATGACTCAGGTGATTTTATTTACATCTGAAAAAGAGGTGAATTAATCAGGGGTAACAGACAGACAAAAGGTGTCAAACGGGCAGCTTTTGTTGTTGTGATAGTTGTGAGATTTTCTGTTTTGTTTTTCTGTATTTGTTGTTAGTGTTTGAAGTCAGGTTTTGGCTGCCATTTGTTTCTTGTGTTTTGACTTTATTGTGACAAGTGCTTGTGTGATAAGGTTTAGATTTTATCTCGGTAGGACCAAAAATGCTTTGATGCCACTGTCTGATAATGTCTAGACGAAAATGTTTTTATTCTAGACAACAGGTTAGACAACAACCTCTAAAGGGCTGTTTTGATTTGAACTGCTCCTATTTTAATCAATTGTACATAATATTTGTTTTATGATAGTTTCAATAAAGCCTATCAATGGTTCAAGAGATATTTTGCTAACTTCAAGCATAATTTGAACATCTTATTCCTTCCTGCAAAATCTTCAGTTCTGATTACACCTTGTGTATATTGATACAAAGATGGTTTGTTTGATTTAGTAGCAGTTTGGCAGCACATATATCCTGCAGTAATAAGAGGTTACTTAACTTCATATTGACTTCTTTTATGTTTTTACAAGCAAACAAAAGCAACCCATTGAAACAGAACATAATGCTGAACTGTTTCAAGGAGTCCGACACAAGTCACAAGATAACTAAATGTTTTCTGATAGGACACATGCTTTATCACTGTTTTCTTTGTCCACAGTATTGTACCAGCTCTGTATTTACACACAGTTTCTCATTATTTCTGTGTACCTATCAGGACTGATGATGGGATGTGTTAAACATCACACCCACTTAGTGAAGAACAACATTTGTTTTATTAATAATAATATATCATTTAAAACATTTTTCTACCTGAAACAGTGCTTCTGAGAGTGTAAATGCATTAGGACTGCATCATACTTGCAGACAGACACACAGAGGCAGCAGCTCGGCTGGTAAACAGAGAGATAAAAGCTTCGGTCTTTAACGAGGGTGAACGGCTGGTTGTCAAGCTCCATCATTTCAATCGTTAAACTGCTTGAGATTTGGGTCCTCTGGATATTTTTTGGATTTGTAAAAGCCTCAGCAATGATTTAAGTCCCAATGAGTTTTTGAAGGCTAGCTTGTTGTTTTTAGCATTTTAGCAGACAGACTCTGTGCTGTGTTCAATAGGTAACGGATATCACAGTTCTCAAATTGGGAGTAGTTGTTCTGACCTTTTTATGTTTATAATTATAAAGTATGCATATAACATACATGGTTAATTGGTAAAATATTAAATAATTATTAAAATGACTGGTTGTTTTACAGCACGGAGTATTCTAATTATTTTTCTAGTGAGAAAGTTGTTTACGACTGGCCAAAACATGCATACTCACCACCGCTCTGGCAAACATGAACATATATTATCGGTTCTGTTTGTTATGATATTGGCCCAATAAGTACGACGTCATAATTTCCTGATATCGACCTGATAACTATCGGGCCGATAACTATCGTGCATCCCTACTCTGCATAGAAAATAATTTAATGCCTTTATATATTTTGTTGGACTGTAATGTTTAAAAAAAGTTCTACATTTAATTCTGTCTTGTGTTAAAATGTATTTTCCAATGCCCCACATTTATCTGGAGCTGGAAAACATTACCATTGTCACATTTTTTAGCTCAGAACCACAGTAAACTCAATCATAATTTTATCTAAACACTTTAAAATTGACCTCTCTCTCTTTAAGAACCTCCTACCGTTTCAGACACTCCGACTTCAGCACACCTTCACAACAGATATTTGTGGGAAGGATGCTCTGTGGGGTGGGAGATTGGCTGGGGACTGAGCTCCAGGGAGGAGCTTTATACACATAGGCTTTGCTTTGTACTAGCAAGCGTTTAGACAGCTCCACATGGCTACCACAGGAGATACAAAGATTTCTAAAAAATGTTTGAATGAGTCATAGCAACACCCAGGGTCTGGGTTTTTATTATTTTTGATGGGGTAATAAACATAAATCTCCAAAAAGTCAATTTTGCATAATCTCCCCACACTAACACAAACTTGTTTTTCTGCTTGTCTCTGAGTGAGTGCTGAACAATAGATGCTTTTGGGGTTTATCAATTTGATCTGCTTTGGTCTTGCTTCCTCTAAGCAGTAGAGCCACATGCTAACACTACTTTAGTTATCCTTTTACTATCATTTGTTAATTCACATGACATGGGTTTATTTTATTTTGTAGTCTAATTAAATTTTTTATTTTCCATAAAGCAAAAATGGTGTGTTTGTGTAGGTATTCTCTGAGTGTACTAAAGGGGTTTGCACAGAAGGGTGTGAATATTATATATAATAATATATATACACAAGTGAATTTCTTTTAACACTGTGCTGTATTGGAGAATGTAAAGAGTTTGTTTGGAACTATAATCAGTGGTGGACAAAGTACTCAGCTCTAGTACTTGAGTAAAAGTATTGATATTCATGGTCAAATCTATTCAACTACAAGTAAAAGTTGCTCAGTCAAAAATCCACTCAAGTTAAAGTACTAAAGTACTTTTGAAAATACTTGAGTATTCAAAAGTGTGTGCATTTAAAAACGCTCAATTATTCAAAAGTAAAAATTATCTACTGTTATCAGTACAATGCTGTATTGTTTTCAGAGTGATTTTAAAGAACCTTGTAGAAATCACCTGATGTATTGAGAACCACTCTACTACAAATTCGACACCACCTGTAAAGACTTCCGCATAAAAATGCAATAAAGGTAGTTAATAAATATAGTGAACACAGAAGACACTTAAACTGAAACAAATAATTTTTCAGTCCTAAAATCTCAAATATCGGGCTGAGATAAGGCCATGTGTGCGCTGGTTTCTCAGCTTTTTTTAACTGTCTCCATTGCTGGGTTCTGTTTGAAATGAAGGTGGGGGCTCAGCTCGTGACCATTAACGAGGTTGATGTAATTCCAAATCCATCCCAGGTGTGAGCTACGACTGTGATTGGTTTCCCTAGTGAGGAACATAACGTGTGGCCAATTGCATTTCAAGAAAGGAAAACAGCAACAGCTGATTACAAAGCTGCTAAAACAAAAGGAAAAAGTAACTACAAACTTCCAAGAAATATAGTGGAGTCAGAAGTACAATACTTGTCTTTCAAATGTAGTGGAGTGAAAGTCATAAGTACCCCCAAAAAATTATTACTCAAGTAAAGTAAAGATACTCAAAAAATGTACTTAAGTACAGTACTCAAGTAAATGTGTTTTGTTAGTGTCCACCACTGACTAATGCTGAAATGCAGTTAAATAACCCTTTATTTTTATGCTTTCTGGCAACATATTGAGCCAGTAGTAGTGTTGGGCAATATTGGTAAAAAAAATAATCATGGTTAATTGGGGTATTTAGCCGATAATGATTAATTTGACGATTAATCTCCTGGAGTCCCTGGATACCCTAATGTACTAGTCACATGACCAATTTAGTGGGAAAGATTTGCTCTTCATAAAAATCTGTTCCAAATTGTGTCAAAATTACAGACTTCAGGCTAGAATCAAATTTTAAATTGTGTTGATCGATAAATAAATGATAGAACCTTTTTTTTAATGTTTGGCATATTTGAAGTGGAGAGGAGCACAGAGCGGACTCTGCCTGGTGGCATTAATCATCAAGTGCCTAAAAATAATCGATGAATGTTTTTCTGATGATTACTTGCACACGATACAATTATGCCCAACCCTAGTAGCCAGTAGTCTTGTAGATGTGTGCAATGGTTTATCTAAAAGTCATTATAAAGCTTTAATACTTGCATTTTAGTTATGCATTTTATGTTATTGCATTTTGACAAGAAAAGTCCCTCCAAATTAAATCAATAATATCTCTATCCTGTGAGGAGTCAGCCTTGTATGCTGATGGAAATGGTCTTGATGTCAATACCAATACAATTTGTGCTGAAAACAATGCATCTTTCAAGCATCTCTTTCTAATCAAAATATCAGTTTATTGCTGGATTTGTCTTTATGAATGTGGACGATCAAAAATGTTAAATATAATTTTAAAAACATTTTTTACTAAAATGTTCAGTGGGCTTTGTATACATTTGTTACATTTATGCCACATTTAACAAATACAAGTGAAAAACTAAACACTTCATATGATTCAGCAGCTTGTGGAACCACTTGTACAAAAAAATAAGGTGATACGCTTTTCAGTATATGATAATACAGTAGGGCTGCTCGATTATTGCAAAAATGATAATCCCGATTATTTTGATTGAAATTGAGATCTAGATTATTTAACAAGATTATTCGTTCACTTTGATAGCCCTTGTTTATGTTCAATAAATACATGTTGTCAAACGATATTTCCCTTAGGGATTTCAAATATTTTTGAAAAATTAGACAGTTTCACTTTGTCTGTGGGAGAAGCCTGCAGCAT